>PVIH01014119.1:0-44562 GCA_004025045.1 Sigmodon hispidus | reverse complement strand
AGGCCAGCCTGAGCTACATTATGGAACTCTGCCTCAAAAAGAAAAGCAAAAGTCTAATTAACAAATAAATATATAGAATTAAAGTGCTTCATTTTCTAGAGTTTGTATACTGTACAGCTATCATTGTGATTGTGCTTCCTATAATTGGCTTTCACTTCCCACAATGCTCTAGAGGTTTCCTGATACTGTTCTGTGTGGAAGAAATATAAGATGGTAGTCTTAGGCAAATAATAAGGGAGTATTTGACTCACTCCAGGAAGCAATGCCCTACCAGACCTTAACAGAGCAAACTCAAGGTATGTTTCAGTGTTAAAAAGCCCAGGGCCACACTTAGGAGACACAGGAGCCTCTCCTCATGTATTTCCACTGATCACTGTTCTCCAGGCACTGTGCTGTGCTATGGGGATTTATTAGTGAACAAAATTCTCAGCCTTCAAATGAAAACCCACTGAAAGATGGCAGTAAAGGCAATAACTCTTAAGTGCCATCTGGGAAGCATGGAGCCTTAGTGTGGGATGATGGTGATGGGCAATCAGAACAGGCTGTTCTGTAAATATGGTCATGGTAGGCTGCAATGAAAAGGCATCATCTATACCTGAAAATTAGCAGAGGTGAATATATTAGCTTCCCAGGATTCCTGTAGTAGAATGCCACAAACAGAGGCTAGTGAGGTGGTACAGAAGGCAAAAAGCACTTACTACATAAGCCTGATAATCTGAGTCTGATTTCTGAATCCCACAGTAGAAGGAAAGAATAGATTTCTCAAAGTTGTCTGCTGACCTTCACACATTCATCATGACACACAAACACATACACACACATACATACACACACATTTCTTAAAGTGCCACCAAATGAGGAGCTTAACGCAATAGTTCTTAGAACAGCAGACCTTGATATAAGAAATCAGGTTGTCAGAGCCGTGGTATTACTAAAATATCTAAAGAAGGGGCCTTTCCATTCATTTTTCAAGCTTCTAGGGTTAGAATCTCATTTTGACTTCATCTATGAAGATGTTACTATTTTCAGTGAAGGCCACATTTACAGATAGTAGATGCTGGAAGTTAGCTCAACATAACTTTGTGAGAAACACAGTTCCAGACATATTAACACAAGTGTGTGAAGCAGGGAGCCTATTTCCAAGGACCTATGGAAAAAATGTAAGTAGTGAGTTTTAAGAACATCAAGAAAACTACTTTTACGGTGATTAATGGTATAAAGAAGTGTCAAAGTGAGATGATGTTAGAGATGACACAGGGGTGGCTTCTTCATGGCCTTGTGGGCTATTGATGAGACTTCTCTTTTGGACATGGAATAAATAAAAGGTTTTGCAGATTTGATTTATATCTAACATGCCAGCTATTGAAAAATAAGGTACTGAGGAGGATTTGCAGAAACTAAATAAATGCAACTGTAAGTAGTCCAGGTGTAAAAAGACAATGGAGGTTGTGAAGACTTTGCATGGATTCTCTACATATTTTAAAGATATAGCTTAAGGATTGCATGTGGGTGGCTCCAGAGCTTCAGGGATGAACAACTGACAGAGTGAAATTGCAGCAAGTGATCTGGAGAGACCCCCAGAAGATAAAGAGGAAGCAGGATGAGAACATTTCTGTGTGATGTTTAAGGCACCTTTCTGCATAACATCATCATGGAGACATTGCTAATCATTTTTGAATAAAACTTTGAAGTTCAGTGGAGAGACCTATCAGAGAAGCTGCCTCTTTTGAGAGAGTATGTGTGCAAGTCAGGAGTAGGTACATGGTACTCTTCTGTACCAGCAAAGCCCTGAATGAGAAATACTAACCCTATCTCTCTCTATTGCACAAATTCTATTTGGCATTATAATAAAAATCCAGAGCCAAAAAATGAGGAAAACCTGAAATATCAGAAAGACAGGGAACCAATTCTTACTTAGCCAACTCTTCAGGTAGAATGGGGTGGATCCTTTCTCCAGAAGTCCTCAGACTGACTGGACAAGTAGGCAAAGGGAAAAACTTATGCATTTTCCTGCTTTATCTTTCTTTCCTGGCTCAGCTATTTAAATTCCTGAATCAACTTTCCTAGTGCTAGGATTAAAGGTTTGTGCCACCATTGCCTAGCTCTGTTTGGCTTTGAACTCAACAGACATCCAGAAGATTTCTGCCTTCTCCTAATGGGATTAAAGGCATGGGTCACCACTCTCTGACCTTCATGGTTTGGCTCTGTCCTCTGCTATTTCAGACTACTTTTTATTAAATATGTGATATGTCACCATATCTTTCCTCCTGGGAGCCTCTGAATAGTACTAACAACATTATGGTGTTTGAGAGTAATGTATGCCAGAAACCCCTTCATTCTTCTCCATAGAAAGCTAGGTTCTGGCTCTTTATCCTCTCAGTTACAAAGATATTGGTCAGGAATGAAGAAGCAGACAAATTAACACTGGAGGAGACTGATTTTGAACTATTCTCTCATTGTTTTTTGTTGTTTCCGTTTTGCCTGAAGAGATCTCACTCATGGAAAGCCAGGTCACCTTGGCCCTCCAACTTGGCTTGGAGACTAACTTGAATTTGCAACTTTTTCTTTGTGCCTAGCAATGACATACACAGCTCCACGCAAGGTCACACATTTCCAGATAATATCTCAATAACTGGATATGTGTGAGGGTGGTTCCATAAGATGTCAATGAAGCTGATGAAGTTCCAGTTGCTTTCTGACATGGAAGCTGTTCTAATGTGTTTCTCCATGTTTATAGTGTGTCTCGTTTGACTGTGCTTCCAGTCACATAAAGACATAGCATAAATAAGAAGTGTAAAGCTGCATTCTATTTGATGCAGGGTTATATAAGATTTTGTTACACATGTTTGCTATACCTTTGTTGTTACCTTAGTATATGCCAACTTGTAAAAAAAATAAAAATTCATTATAAGCAAAAGCATGCCACTCTAGCAACAACCTCACAAATGCAATACTTAATATTACATGCAATCTCAGTGAATTAATAAGTCCCATAGAGAGATTTATTAACACAATTTGGGTTTTGCTCTGGAAGTATGCTTTTGTATACTGTAAATATTTGTCACTCATATTGGTTTACTAGGTCACTGATTGATTAAGTAGCTAGACAGGAAATAGAGGCAGGACAGCCAGACTAGAAGAATTCTGGGAAGCCAATGAGTAGAGTGACAGGTGATAGAGAGAAGCAGAGTGAGAAAGAGGAGAATGCTGCACTAAGAAAAAGGTACCAAGAATTATGGGTTAGTTTAAGAATAAGAATTACCAAGTAATAAGCCTGAGCCATAGGTTAAACAGTTTATAATTAATACAAGCCTTTGTGTGATTATTTGGGACTAAATGACTGTAGGACTGGCTGGGTGGGACAGAGAAACTTCTGGTTACAGGGATTGTGTACATATACTCAGTGATGCCTGCATAAAAATAAGACCTCCTAACAGTGCATTATTGGATGTGTATCTTCATCATTCACTGAACATCATTTATCTTCAAATTAATGAATGAAACATTCTCCATGGTTATCAAATTCCCTTAAAAAAACTTTTTTTTTTCAGATGTATTTTCTTTTTGTTTATGTACACATGTCTCTCAGTGTGGATGTGCCAGAAGAGGGTGCTGGATTCCTTAGAATGGGGCTTACAGGCTGTTGTGAGTTGCCTGACGGGAGCACTGGAAACTGAACATAAGTCCTTGTCAAGGGCAGCAAGTACTGGCTGCTGCTGAGACAGTTTTCAGCCCCCAAATCTGAAAAAGCTTGACAGTAAGAATTAAATGGCTTAGCCTGTAGGGTTCTTGAAAGCTCTGGCTCAGTGTTTTGCTGACAAGTGTGGGGTCACTTCACACTTGGCTTCCCTACACAGTTCCTTCTGTGAAACACTTCACAAGGATTATTGAACTCAGTGCAATTTCAAAGAAGAATCTTTGTTGTGGGGCTATGGAAATGGCACAGAGGATACAGAACATGCTGTGCAAGTATGAGGACCTGAGTTGGGATCCCAACAGCTATGCACAAATTTGGACACATACTAATTTGTACTAGAAAGATAAAGCTAAGAACATCCCAGAGGCTTGCTGGCCAGCCAGTCAGCCAATTAGTAAGTTCTAGGTTCAATAAGAAGTCTTGTCTCAAAAACTAGAGTGGAGAGTGATAGATGAAAATACTCAATGTCGTCTCCACTGTCTGTACGAGAGAGAGAGAGAGAGAGAGAGAGAGAGAGAGAGAGAGAGAGAGAGAGAGAGAGAGAATCTATTTTAATTACCATGCAGGTGTTGTCCTCTGTTTCACTTTTTTGGCTGTTTCTTGGCACTTAATTTAAAAAAATAAGCATTATTTTACATTTCCCCCATCTCAATTGAGTGTCCCATGACTTTTGTGATAGAAACCTCAGGATGCAATATATGGTCTATATTTCAGATAGAACTGTGTGGTCTCCAGTCTTTCAAAACTAGACTCGAAGACTTCTAAGCACTATGTCCTGAGCATTATGGTTTGAATATAAATATGAATCATTTGTTCCTTCTTTTCTATGGCATGCACAAATATACCGAGCCCAGCTGTTACTTCCAGATTGTATTTGGTGTATGACACTTTGTGGGGTTTAAGTAGTGAAGGGTATGGAGGCATCTCCCTTCCACGCCTATGGCTTTCAGTACTTTCTGCTCTGATCCAGAGGCTGATATTTCTCACTCTGTTCTGTAGTTTTCCTTTCCTGCTCCTTTTCCATTTCCAGCAAGGCATGAAGTAGACAGGCATATTCTCAGTACAAAGACACAGATTGCTGCTGCAGAGCAAGCTCTATCTGGATTGGGCATCTGTGATATCTATCTTTTTGTTTTTTTGCATTTTGGAAGGGATAAAAGTAATAGTGAGTTATATATGGCTTTAAAACTTAAAAAAGTTAACTTGAGGGGCTGGAGAGATGGCTCAGTGGTTAAGAGCACCGTCTGCTCTTCCAGAGGACCCGGGTTTGATTCCCAGCACCCACATGGCAGCTAACAACTGTCTGTAGTTTCAGTTCCAGGCAAACACCAAGGCAAATAAATAAGTAAATAAATAAAAGTTTTTTTTTTTTTTTAAAAAAAAAAGTTAACTTGATATTTGCCTAGTGATAGAAGGTAAACATTTTATTTAGCCTGATTTTCAGGAAATTCCTAAGAGTTCCTCTTGTTTTCTAAATGTGCTTTCTACATTATGTAGCTCATTGCTTTTGTTTCTTTCAATATTTATTGAATACCTCCATGTATCAGACCATAATCTGGGCACTCATTCTTGTGATGATGTATATATATATATATATATATATATATATATATATATATATATATTACCTCAGGATGGTGAAAAGATGATGATTCTAAGAAGAAAAGCCCAAGATGTCAAGGGCAGGAAGAACTTGAACTCTGATTCTATGTTGTTACTGTAGGTGAGATAAAGTACTGCTGGTGAAGTCCCAGAACAAAAGTCAATTCTCCAGAAAGCAAAGAAATAAGAATGTAAATAGCCTAGAATGGGGATGAGAATATAGACAGTCTAGCAGGGGATGGGGATATAGACAGTCTAGCAGAGGATGGCAATGTAAACAGCCTAGCAGAGGATGGGAATATAGACAGTCTAGCAGAGGATGGGAATATAGACAGTCTAGCAGAGGATGAGAATGTTGGCAGTCTAGCAGAGGATGGGAATGTAGATAGTCTAGCAGAAGATGGAAATATAGACAGTCTATCAGAGGATAGGAATATAGACAATCTATCAGAGGATGGGAATATAGACAGTCTATCAGAGGATGGGAATATAGACAGTCTATCAGAGGATGGGAATATAGACAGTCTAGCAGAGAATGGGGATATAGACAGTCTAGCAGAGGATGGGAATGCAGGCAGTTTAGCAGAGGACGGGAATGTAAACAGCCTAGCAGAGATGTGCTGCATAAAAATGTGGCACCGAGTTCTGCTTTGAATCCTCTGTCAAAACAGATGCAAGCTTAGTTGACACACTAAACAAGGCAGAAGGAAATGAACATTATTAGGGGAAAGAGTTTCCTCTTTTTTCCTTCTGTGCAATGAGAGGCGTAGGCATTGTCAGCAAATGTTTTATCCTGCCTGGGAATGCTTCCTGGTGTTTAGAGCAGGATCACAGCTTAAGCCTCTTCATTATTATTCAGGTGGAGATCCGCTGGTGTGATAGAAGATGAAGTGCAGGATTTTGTAGCTCAGTGCTTTTCCTGTGCCATTTCACAAATGCTTTCTTCATACCCTGTTTTTAATGGTAGCCTGAAAACCTCAGATGAATAAAATTCACTTTTGATAAAGCAGCTGTGAAAATACATTGTTAACAGAAAGATCTGAGCTATTCAGCATGTATGCGAAGACTAGTGTGAACATGCTGGGCTGTGCTAGTTTCTCCTGGGAAGAGAGTTGATAACCCTAAAATTCTAGGACAGAAATTGGGAGAAATGACAAGAAAGTATTTATGATCATTTCCATTGACCTGGGATATAAAGATAAATTAATAAATCAAATTAGATTTAATGTATATAGGTGGATGACAAAATTGCCTTATTTGTTATTATAATTGGGATTTTCCAGTATTTAAAACACACACATACACACAATCCCTTCAGAGGGAAAAGTATGGCTGAAATGTTTTCAGTATCGCACACATATCTTATTTCATAAGCATGTCCTATGACTTTAAGAACACAAAACCACCACCTCCAGCACCATTTCTATTTTACAGGAGCATAGATTTAGGAGTGCACAGCAACAGAGATGAATTTTACTTGCAAAGCAGAACCGCAAGGTATACCTTGGATATGTGATACATGAGACTTTGCAGTAGTGGGTGGCTGAAAAGGTCATGTGGGGGTTAAATGGAAGAGAAAAGGGTAGAATGAAGAAAAGCAACAAGTCCTTCTGAAAAATAGAATTCAACTTTCTCTCCCTAATTGGAGCAGAGTGATGGAGGCCAGTACTGGCGTTTTAAAATTATGGAACCATAGAAAGAGGCACTTCTTTATTAAAAACATACATTGTCCTATCTGTCAAAGGGATGAGACATTCTTCCTAACTTCTGAGAGATAATACAGTTTTTTTGATGTCTCCTCGCATCTTGTATGATAACTAGAGTGTGGGAACCAGCAGAAGAGGACCCAGACAGGTAGGGTCTTTTCACATGGCTGCCTTGGAATTGGATGGCAGTAGATGGGGTGGATGGGTCTTCCCAGAGCACTTTGTTTCCTTAAGGAAATTCTGGAGTTTCATCTTTTTAATCACTTACTTGATTTCTTTTCTGTCTGGACTGTGTTTTGATGCTAGTTTTGAAGTAAGGATTCTTCCTCTAGCTGCTGAATTGGTAAGGCTCCAAACTCTATTAAAGCCTCTATGAAAATTTTATTTTAATTTTTTCTCTGTGTATGGAGGTTTCTATATATAAATAAAAAATAGAAGAAAGTGAAATCTCTATATTTCATAAAGAGAAGAGAAAAATACTTTGTGCTTAATCAATGGTATAATCATGTATATGCCTTTAGATTTGTAAGTATTGGGGACTGAACAGGGACACCACGCATGGAGACAAGTGTTTTACCAAGGAGCCTCAGCCCTCTCTCTGTGTCCTGTGGCTGCATGCTGATTTTAGCACTCCAGCAGGCTGCTGTTATTTCTTTGATCTAAGATTTATACATTTATTCTCTTTGAGGAACGAGGACCTAAGATTTCTTAGATAATTTCTTGTGTTATGTACTCTGTAGAGAAAGATACTTTGATGTGATTGCTGAAAGTGAATCATTGAATTGATTAATTTATGTTAATAAAATCAGACCAAGTCTTCAAACTGGAGCTCAAGAGACAGGAAGTACTCTGGCTTCTCAGACCTGCACTGTGATATACTATTAAGCTGAGACCTGAAATCAGGTTTGAAAGGACCCAATGTGTGATACCCTATTCTTTTCATATCAAAGATGGTAAAAGGAATCGAAGAGACAGTGATCAAAGTATCATTTCCGCCGCTCCCCCCCCCACCCCGTTATGGTGACTCATACCGGCAAGCTCAACATTCAGTAGGTTAGGCAGGGGAGCACCACAATTTTGAGATCAGGATCTGTTACATAGTGAGTTCCAGACCAGCCTGGGCTACACAGAAAGCCTCTATCTCAAAAGGAAAAACAACAACAATTTTTACTGTCTTTCACCAACGCTAAGTTAGAGTGTTTAACTTGACCTATAGTGATAAATTGTTATACAAATTCTGATTTATCATTTTACTCTTGACCTCACCAAACTGAATGTTTCATTCTACAACTGAAGCTCTCTCTCTGGCAGATAAATGGCATCCCTGTTAGCTTTCAAAATAATCTTAAAGGAGTTAGAAAAGTTCCTGTCTCAAGGCCAGAATATTGCAAGAAAAGAAAAGACCAAGTGAGCATGCTCAGTAGCTCTTTCCAAAAGGAAGAAGTCAAGCCATTGTCTCATCTTGGAAAGACCCATGAGATCAGATATTATTTTTAGCCAAGAATGGAATTTTCCTCTGTGCAAATATGTGAAAAGTATAAGGTAAGTCTATTATCTTGGTGCCCAAGGTTCTGGTCATCCAGGTGGTCCAGTGTCTCTAAGGCCTGGTATTACCCTCCTGGCCTCCTTCCCCTTCCTTCTGTTTCTTTGGAATCTGTGGTGGGCAATGTGGATATGCAGAGGATCAGAAATGCACATCAATGAAATCACCTCTAAGACCTTGCCATTAGCATGGATAGAAGTCATTACATATGCTAATTCTCCTCCCAAATTATGTCTAGTCTCATAATTAACATAACTGCAGCAAAGTTATTCAGGGAGACCAAATGGCAGCATAGAGGGACTTCAGCAATGTTATGAGAACAATAAGAAAAAATGCTGCTAGATGGGAAATTTCCCCCCTCTTATGAGATTCCCATGTCAAAAAAATGAATATCAAAACTGACTTTAAAAAAATCTAAGTCAACATATTAATTTATTTGATATTTTATTTATCTCTGATGATTTCATACATATATGCAATGTATCTTGATTGTCTCAACCCCAGTTCCAGCCTCATACATCCATAACATGTGTCCCTCCTAATTTTATGTCTCAAAAAAACTCTACTGAATACAATTAGTGATGCCTGCACACACATGGGCAACCAGCCAGTGGTTGCATTCCCGAAGAAAAATGACCCCATCCCTGAGCAGCCATCCATTGCCAAATAGCTCCTCAGCCTGAAGTGGGGACTCATGAACCCCTGCCCCATACTTACTGGAAATTTGACTAGCTTTCTCTTGTGCGGGTCTTTAGCAGGTAACCACAGCTGTAATGCAATGGCCACATCATATCCCTAAGACAACATTTCATAGCATCCCTCCTCATCTTCTGGCTCTTATATTCTTTTCACCTTCTCTTCCTCAGTGTTCCTTGAACTCTGCAAAGGTTGATCCAGAGTTTTCATTTAGGGCTGTGCATTCAACTGCCATACATTCTCAGCACTTGGACTCTGCAATAGCTGCTCGCTACAAAAAGAAATTTCTTTGACCAAAGTGGAAAAACAGCCTTAATTTGTGGATATAAACATAAATATTTAGAAAGGACTTTGACAAGTTTAGCAAAACGGCGGTAGCAGGTCCCCTCACTAAGCACCTATGACTTTCTCAGCTGTAGATGAGGTCTCAAGTTCAACAGAAAACACTTGGTTACCCTGGTAACAGTTCCACCACTACTGCACAGGTGGGCACATCTTCTCCAGTGAGTCAATATTCTAACGTGTGGAATCTACTGCTAGGAAAGTTGGTTGACAAAGTTTCCCTCCTGGCGGCCTGCATAGCCCCTTCAGCACTATGAAACTAGCCAGCAGGAGGGAGCATCCAGGGAGTTTCATCTTGATTGGTCTATGTGCCTTCAACAATAGGGTCTTATTATGTAGTTACGGTGGTCAACAAGGAGCAATGGTAATTGTGTGTGTTGTTAGGAGGGCTCTGAGGGTGTCCTGACCAATAACTCATAGGAAGTAGCCTGTGCTTCAGAGTGTGATTTTCATTTTACAAGCCACGCCTTCTGGGGGGAGCATTATCCACCATTATGGGGTACCTCTATTCAAACTCTTTTCTTCTAAAAATATGCAAACAAGCAAAAAATAGTGTATCTTTAATTAACGACAAAATAATGGATTTTCCTGAGGCTTTTTATACATCCTTAGTTTTGGTTAACCCACTCTCAACTCTCAGTTCCCCCAGTTCCTTTGCTCCAATCTTCATTATGTCTTCAACTCTCAGTGGCCACATCCTTCTGCTTCATATCCCATGCAAAACCACTTAAAAAAAAACAAATTTTGCATCATTAAGGCCTAACATTTTTATATTAAAACCTAAATAACACAAGTTTTTAAAATTTCTGTCAACTAGTTTCTCTTCCTGTTCAGTTTACATGAAAACATCTTCTCCACAGTTAAGCACTCTTTGTTAGCCTCTCTTGGGCTGTAATTAAAAAAATGATTCGGATATAATTGCAGATTTGAATGCAGTTGCAAAAAGTAACACAAAGAAGACCTGTGTCTGTCCCTCCCTCGTGCCCAACATGCTTTAAATAAATAAACAAAATATATCACTGTGCAGTGTGTGCGTGTGTGTGTCTGTGTATGTCTGTGTATAGGTCAGAGAGTAAGTTCTGGAAGTTATTTCTCACCATCTATCTTGTTTTTGAGGAGTGTTCCATCCTGTGCGCCATCCTGCTGTTTCTTGTCGGGTGCTGCGTATTTCAGGTTAGCTGGCCCATGTACTTCTCATTCCCGTGCTGAAGTGCTCAGTTAGACTGCATCCTGCTTTTACATGGGTTCTGGGAGTCTGAACTCAGGCTGTCAGGCTTTTGCAGCAAGCATCTTAACTCCCTAATATATCTTCCTGCTCAACAGTATAATACCATAATTTCAAAAAATAGCACAGGCTAAGACCTTAGACATCATTTGTATCTCCTTAGTCTTTCACGCTAATCTATTTCTACCATCACAGAGGTTCCTGCTACTACCTCTTCATGACCAACCTCATGATCTCCACTCTCTATCCTGGCACGCACTAGTCTGTCTCAGCCCTATGTTTTTGTTATAGGATGTTGCAACAATGAGATTGTATAGCTCATGACCTTTCAAAATGGCGATCTGTAACTAGAGGTTGCTGCCTTTGCAGTGCAGTCAATTTGTTGTCAGTATCAAGAGCTCCATTCTTGAAGGATTCTCAATTTGCACCCAGGTTGAGCTTATATATAAAGCTGTATAGTTATTTGTGGATAATTTAGATGTATGAACTTTCCACTTCTCAAAGATAAATATTTAGAGATGCGATTGATATGTCACTTGGTAAGTGCATAGTTAGTATTTTTAGAAGCTGCAAAACTATTTTTCAGAGAAGCCATACATTATACATCTCCACCAGAAATGTATGTGTACAAGTGGTACATTTGTCTCTGCATCCTCCCCATTCCTGGAAGCTATCCCTGTTTGCCCCACACCCAGTTCTTTTTTTTAAAATTTTATTTATAAAATAAAGTCTTTTTTAAATCTATGTATCTCCTAGCTCCCCCTCCTTTCCCCCTCCTGGTCAGTCTTCAGCCTCCCTCCTTCTCATCCCCCCCATCCCCTCCCCAGAAAGGGCAAGTGGTCCCAAGGTGGATTAGCTAAGCATCTACTCCAGGCAAGTCCAGTCTCCTCATCCTAATATCAAGACTGAGTTAGGTTTTCCTCTGGAGGGAATAGGCTCCAAGGTGCCAGCCCACACACAGAAAACACAGTCTGAACCCTCCCCTTGAGGCTCCACATACTGCCATGTCAGTAAACATTTGCCTATCCTTGAGAGCCTAGTTCCTTCCTGATGGTTCCCAGATAGCTGTTCTTGATTCAGTGAGCTCCCTAGAGCTCCAGCCAGCCATCACTGTGAGAATTTTCCTCATAGTCCCTATCCCCTTGCTTATATAGACTCTCCTCCTCTGCTCTCAGCTAGACTGGGAGCTCAGCCCAGTGCTAAGCCATGTATCTCTGCCTTTACCACTATTCATTGTTGGATGTAAGTTCTGTGATGGCACTTGGGGTGTCTATTCATTTGATTATGGGGGAAGTCCTGTCTAGGCAACACTTTCACTATTGGTTGGAGACCTAGGCAGGAACATCCTGTGAGTTCTTGGAGGTTATCCTTGTTTTTGATTTTAGAAATGTGAATTAATATCTCACTGAAGTTCTGAATTGTGTTTCACCTACTTCATGTTGGATATCTTTCCACACTTCTCTTGTTATAATACCCTCTGTAGTGTAAATCTATTCATACATGTTTCCTTATTTTATTATAGGATTATCTTTTTATTTTTATTTTTTATTGAATTTTATTTTCATTAGTTATGTTATAGATACATGTGGTATATGCTTGTGTGCCTCATTTTAATGTTTCAAAAACAGTGCTAAAACTCTTAACGTTACAAAAACAATATCTTGGCCACAAAAGAACAAAACATACACCAAAAGAGAAAAATTGTATTCTTAGGCAACTGTTTCCAGAATTCCAAATATTGGCGTTTGGTCTAATATTTCTGCTGCGTGGCAGGAAGATGAACAGAAATTTCTTGACTGGTTAAAGGAAGGTAGACAAAGGCAGCTTTGTTTCAAGTATTACTAGGATGCCTATGGTCCAAAAACCAGAAATCGTAAATTAAAGCTCAGCTGTGAGATAACATTTATCACAACGTCAGTTTGACAACATGCATTTAGTGTAAGCAGAGGACGGACTACCTGGCATGAGTAGTGTCCTGTGTGAGTCTTCCACATGGGATTCTTGCTCTCAAACCAGTTTCTGGGGTTCGGTTCCCATTGCCCTCTCTCTACCTCTCTCTTGGTCATATGCTCTTGCTCTTCTCTATAGGCTGAGCTCTTAAGAGTCTCCAAGTGTGGGAAATACTTGGTTTATAAATTTAACATCATATTATTCCTATTTGCTCATGCATTTGCTTTACTTATTCAGTTATGTCTTTGAACATCCTTGTAAACCAAGTGACATAACCCTAATTCTTTATGGTGGTGGCATGGTAGTTAATGGTATAATGGAATCGATTAGATATATCCTTAGAGATATAGCTCTATCTCAGCCCCCTTTGGTATTCACACATCACTCTGAAGCCTTCTTGAGTGGTGGATTTTAAGACAAAAACACACACTATAGTAAAGGGGAGGGGATGGCATTCTCATGACTCTTTCATCATATATAACTCAATCTTCTCTAGAGATCTTAAAGACTTCCTTTGCTGCTTGACATTAAGTGCTGCCCTGGTGATGGCTTCATGACAAGGACCACAAGCTGAGAGTACATGTTCTGTGAGTAATGAGGGTGACTTCTACCTAAAAACCATAAAGAATCCAGACACCAATCCCAAAGTCTCAAGGAGGTGAATTCTGCTGATAAACAGACTGAGAAGGAAGCAGATTTCCTCCAAGTGAGCCACCAGGTGGGACTTGCACCTGGGTGACAACTTACTTGTAACCCATGAGATATGACAGAATAGTCACTGAGAGCTGTGCCTCTAGTCCCAATCACACTAATCAAGACATAATAAATGCATTTTGTTATTTACCAGGAGATTTGTCATCATTCATTACCCAGTAGTAGAAAACTATCATAACTTTCCTTTTCCTAGATCCTTCCTGTATGTGTCTCCGGCAACAAGGCTCAGTTGTTTTGTTCACATAGCCATGCTTATCAAGCAATTTCTTTAATAGGACAGACATTTTTCTCTGGAGTCATTGCTGCTATTAATTTTGTTTTTGTGGTGCTGTGACTAAAACTCAGAGCCTTACCCATCCTTCTGTGCATCCCTGGCTGTCCTGGAACTCCAATCCTTCTCCCTTGCCTCTTTCTTCTATCTTCCAATAGTTGAGATTACAGGCATACACCATCATGCCACCTCCTTTCCATCGTATTATCCCAGGTTAGAGTGTTTTCTTCATCGATTCTGAAAATTCACAGTTCACCAGCCACCTTCCCAGTGTTTACTGCTCACAGCAGCCTCAGTAACAATGGACCCCAGTGAAGCTTTTATTTTTAGACTGAAACATAAAAAGATTATTATATGAATCTATATTTTACTACCTGCCAGTGATCTGAACACATTTTTATGATTTTTTGACATTTTTATAATTTTTGATCACAGGGTTTACTTCTTTAGTGAAATGATCTTTCAAATTCTCTGTGGTTTCCCCCTGTAGTGACTTAATTTTTTTTATCATTTTATTTTATTTTTTAATTGTGTGTGTATGTGTGAGTGTGTGTAGTATAAATGCATGTGGATGGCATACCCTACCCTGTACACAAGCAGAGAGCACAGGATGACATTCAGTGTCCTACTTTATCATGCTCTACCTTATTTTATTTGAACAGGGTCTCTCATGGAAGCTGAGAGGAGGCTGCTGTCTATCAAACCCCAGCAGTCTTTATGTGTATGACATCAAGAGTGCTCATCTACAGGCACATTCAACTACATCTTTTTAAGATATTTGAACTTAGGGCTAGCCTCATGCTTCTGAAGCAAGCATTCTTATCAAGGAGCCCATCTCCCCAGTTCCTGGAGCAAATTCCTCCAGGATTCCTTTGAGTAAGGTCCTTTGTGCTACAACTACAGATATTAAATTGCCTGCTTATCTGTTGCAGTATATTTTTACTTTACTTAATTTTGAGACACGGGTTTACTGTGTACTCCTGCAGATCTGGAAATTGCTATGTAGACCAGGTTGGTCTGTAACTCACAGAGAATCTTCTTCTTCCTCCTGAGTTCTGAGATTAAAGAACCATCATACGTGGCCTTGTTGACTTTTATTTTTTAAAATAGCTTTTTTTCCTCTCACATAATATATCCCAATTACAATTTCCCTTTCCTCTACTTCTTCCTGTTTTTCCCCACCTTCTCTTCTATCCAGATCCAACCCCTTTCTATCTCTCACTAGAAAACAAACAGGCTTCTGAGGGATAAAAATAAAATAAAACTAAGATAAATTACAATAAAACAAGAACTTAGACATCGAAACAGGACAAAACACACAGAGGGAAAAGAGCCCAAGAAAAAGTCAAATGAAACAAACATAGATTTAGAGACTCATTCGTTTGTACATTCACAACCCATTAAAATACTAAACTGAAGCCATAATACATTAACAAAGGAACTGTAGGGTAAAAGAGAATATATATATATATATATATATATATATATATACATATATATATATAAATAAAAATAAAAACCAAGATAAAATGAAAACAAAAGCCCTGACATCACACTACGACACAAGGAACTTCCAATGATGCAGTTGCATTTACTTTTGGTTCTCCATCTAGTGCTGGGCATGCAGCCTACAACCCTTAACAGTAGTTTGTTTCTCCAGTGAGACTCCCTGCAAGAAAACTAAATTTTCATTTGCAAGTGTTTATCAATTACAGATAGCTCCTAGGTTGGGGTGGTAGAATGTACATACTTCTTTCAGCTCTAGGAACCCGTTTGGTGCAGACCTGTGGTGGCCCTGCATATTGCCTCAGTATAGTATCTATGAGTTTAATGTACATGTATCCTGTTTATTTAAAGGGTGTCCCCCATCTTCTTAGGCTTTAACTCTCTTTCTGCCTTTTCTTCCACAGGGTTGCCTGGGCCCTCAGGGGAGAGATTTAATGGAGACATTCCATTTTAAGCCTCAGTGTTCCAAGATCTCTCATTCTCTGTAATATTCAGATGTGGGTTTCTGCATTTGTTCTCATTTGCTAGGGTTAGGGTTAGGGTTAGGGTTAGGGTTAGGGTTAGGGTTAGGGTTGTCCTGCAGCAAATGAGAACAAATGCAGAAACCCACATCCAGATATTATACAGAGAATGAGAAATCTTGGAACACTGAGCCTTAAACTATGATGATGCCTGATCAAGGCACTGATCTATGAGTTTAGCAGAATGTCAATAAGTCATTTTATTGATACTTTTAAAAAAGTACCATAGAACTTGGTTTTACTCTTGATCCTTGAGCTATCTAGTTTCAGGTTCTTGGTCACCCAAGCAGTGTTGGGTATGGGTTCCATCTTGTGGAGGGGGCCTTAAGCCAAATCAGATATTGTTTGGTTACTCCTACAAGCTTTGTACCACCATTGACTTAGCATATCTTGCAGATAGGACACCATGGTAGATCAAAGGGTTTGTGGCTGATTTAGTGTTTATTTCTCCTTTTGGTAGCATGCAGATTACCTTCCTGTACCAAAGGTATTAGCACATAGGTGTAAAGGTCTATGTAGACACCAGCTTAACTTCTCCATGTTCAATGAGTTGTGTAGATGTTGTTTTCATTAACTTGGCCTTGTCATCAGTTTGTGGAGAGCTACCTATCATCTTGGCAACAGCCTAGGTTGTTTGGGGCTTCCCATAGAACCCTCTGGGCCAATAATTCAATTAGACATACCCAATCCAGGAACTGGAAGCTACATTTGGTGAAAGGGATTGCTAGTTGAGTCTCTGTCTTCTCTATTCAGATAACCTTCATATGTATATTTATACATGTATATATTTCATTAAGTTTCTGCTGTGTTAGGTTTCTATGTTACCCTTTAGATGGCCTGTAACTTTTACTGTCTCTCTCATATTTCTATTCTTGTCTTCCTCTTGATTCTCTCACTCTGCAACCTCTATTCATCTATAATTATTTATTCTATTTCCCTTTCTTAGGGAAGCCTGTTTTCCTCTAGTCCCTTACTCTATGCCTAGCCTCTGTGATTCTATGGGTTTTAGAGTATAGATAGTTATTAATAATGTCTAATTTTTAAGTTTTGGTTTCTGATTTTTGGGTTCCTTAGAAGATCTGATAATTGTAAGTTTTTATCAATTGGAAATTTCTTTTACATATACATATATATATATATACACACACAAACACATGCATATATATTTTCGGCATAAAGATTACCTTTATGTCCTGCAAGGTGTATAGCCAGTAGTACCATCAAATTATCAATTGACAGATTAACCCAAGAAAAATTAGAAAAGAGAATATACTCATTACTATGAAAATCACTGAGAAAATTTTTGTTTGAAATCTGTTATTGGAAAGGACAGATGTAGCTGAAGCCATCACTGTACCTTTTATTATCCTGTGAATAATAACAGTGCATATCAATTGAACTTAAACCCCCAGTACTGAAAAAGAGATCCCTGAACCATAGACTCCACATCCTCTGAGAGCCTTTAGGGACCATTATAAACATCTCAGCTAGCCCCTTGGCCTAATGGATCTCAACTTACCTGAATTTACACAAAACCCTGGGTAATTTGTTTATCTGTTTGTGTGAACAGCTGAAGATAGGAAAATACTTGAAGAGCTCACTGGAACTCAACAGTGCTGCAGAGTCCTGTGAAGTGTTTGTTCACAGTGCTTTCAGCGGCTTCCAGACTCTGCTCTACTGTGTTAGCCTTTGAGCCCCAGCTGTTTTCTTTTCTAACTGCCATTTCTTTCTTATTGATAGGTGCATAGAGTATATTAATTGTGTTGGGCATCTTAAGAGTCATATTTTTGTTTTTATTCTGCAACAGTTTTTTCTCATTTATATCCCTTTTTACTTTAAATCTTCGAGCCTCTTTACTCTACCTTTTGTTTAATTTCTATATGAATAGTAAGTGGTTTTCTTTTTGTTCACAAAATAAGCAATCTTACACTTCAGTGAACAATAGATTTTACTGTGCTCTTTCCCTCTCTCTCTGTTTTCAGGCATAAACATTTGTATTCTTGATTCAATATCTCTCCTCATACACCCATTTGAATTTATGGACCTAGGCCACAATGAATTCTTCCATCAAAATGGTGTGAGCCTCCGTTATCCTTGTCTTATCTACTTTTCTTTTATGGAAGTTCATCTTCCTTGATCATTGTCAAGTGTCCACATTTCATTCATGTCTTGGGCCCTTGCCTCCAGAACATAGGCAATCATTACATATCTACTATAGCACCTGCTTTAATATATAATATAACACAGTTACAGACTTCATTTATAATGTATGTGTATTTAAAATAGCTATATGTAAACTCTGGTAGTTAATATAACTTAATTGGCTTTACATATAATAGTTCATATATGTATTATTAAATATGATAGCTGTATTATTTCCCCTGCATATTCTCTAATATGTTTCATAAGCACTAGAAATTGTTCATATCTCTGAGGGTAAGTTCTGCTTGCTTTTTCAACATGAATTTACAGGAGGAGTGTTCTGAGAAGCTTCCTAGATCATAGTTTTTTCAGTGAAGCCTTCCAAATTGCGCTCTGAGGCCCATTCCATTGTTTTCTTACACTGCAATGGGCTTGTTACCCTCTTTCAACTAACTGCTAAGCCATCTCTTCTTCTCAAGGTCCCTCTTCAGGAGAAGTTAGACTTGATTATCTTCTTAATTTAATTTCTTTCTAGCTTAGCTTGGAAAACCTTACTTTATTCTTCTTTGATATCTGTCTGGCTTGTGTCCTCAGATCTCAACATTCTTCTAAGAAAAGCTCTATGCAAATATCAATAAGAAAGAACGGCAGTTAGAAGTTGGATACATTGCTCCTCTTCATCATCCTTTTGCCTCGGTTCTAACGCTGACATGGATTGGACAAGCTAGTGCTGCCTTTCCTTGGTCAGTGTCTCCTGGCAAGGCATTTATGATCCTCCTAATCCAGAGGGTGCAGACATCTCTGCCTCTCCCTGCCCCGCCTCCTCCTTGCATCCTTAACCCAAGCTGGCCTCCAACTTCCAGGCTCAAGTGAATCGCCTATGTCAGCATCCTGGCTGAAAGCAACAACACTGACTTACTTATGTTTTCCCTTCCCCATAGGATCCTGCTCTTTGTTGAGTTTAATTAACAAGATCTATGCTACCTTTGTGTATAAGGACAAAGTAAGTCTCTGAAACCCAAAGTCAAATTTTATTTCATTAGTGAATTGTAACTTCTATGGAGCCACGAATTTCATATGATTTTTTTAAAAGCTTATAAACAGTCTCAATGAAGGAACAGTTTAGATTTTATATAATTTTCTTTATATTTTTACTTTTCAGAACAAATGGAGATATTACCTGTATTGCAACATTGTAAACCTATGTACCTATGCCTGGTGTATGATTCAGATTAATAAAACCCTGTAGCCTATCACTTTGCTGTTGGTGCACTTTGAAAATGAGTCTGCATATTTGACTGGGGAAATGCAATAGAATCAGCCAAGACTGCTGCGCCCCTGACTTTGTCTCTTTACTAAGGAACAAGCGATTCTTTAACCTGTGATTTCATCCTTGTCCCAATGGCCTGCTTTAAGCCATAGTTTTACTGGCATAACTCAGGCCAAGTTCAGCCATATAGAACTACAGAGACCATGATTGCTAAGTCTCACATTCCCTCAACAATTAAGAAACAGCCACAAAGTGGCAATAAAAGCCACAGAAAACCAATAAAGTCCAATTCACATGGCCTTGGTGGCTTAAGGCTTCCAATCTGTTCTTTTATGTGCTGCCTACATTTATGGCCCAAAGAACTGGTAAATTAGGAGCTAGAGAGAAGAGACACATAAAATTCTTCCAGAGAATGAAAGAAAATTCAAACAAAAACAAACAAACAAACAAACAAATTAAAAAACCAAGTCCCTCAAACCACAAAAACAAAGGTAGGAATCCAAAGAGATAATGGAAAGAAATCTTCATTTTTTATCATTATTGATAACTTAGAGAGCTTTGCTTACCCATGACAGCCACACAGCATCTTCTGCATATGCTTCACAAACTGGAAATTGAATTGGACCAATGGCCAACCCTGAACTGCCTCTCTTCTACACGTCCCCTATAATCTGAGAACCAAACTCATTGCTTACAACATCTCGGCTTGCAGAGGCAGAACCTTTTTTTGTAATGGATGAAAAGAAATGATATGGGGCTTAAGGACACTGCATTATTAAAAGACAAAGCTAAGCTGTCCATCTTAGCTCCTTCTTCCCATTGTCAGGATCATAGAACCTGTTCCTCCTGTAGGCAACTCTAGGTGAGAAGTAGAGAGTACTGGGATGCTTGTAATGCATTTTCTACTATGGAAACACAAGAAACTGGGGGAGATGAGACAGGTAAGGAAGCACCCCTAAATAGGAAGAGTGTTAAGAAATTAAAACCCAATCATGTAGTGGAATTATAGGTTATGTATTAAATAATTGTTCCACCTATGGGTTTAATAAAAAAGCTGATTGGACAAAGGCAAACAGGAAGTGTGGGTGGGACTACTAGGCTAAGAAAACTCTGAGTACAGGAAGAACAGAGACAGATGCCAGAGAGCTGCCAAAGAGCCACCACAGACATGATGAGATGGCAGCAGACACAGAGGAAAGAAGCTGAAATGCTGCTATGGGAAAAGGTACCGAGTGGCATAGCTGAACAAGATGGGTTAGATTGAGAGCAAGCAGGCCTTAGGTCAATCTGCATGAAAATAATATATGCCTGTGTGTGATTATTTGAGGCAAAACAGATCCAAGAGTGAGACTAAACCTTTGGCCCAGGCCTGGAAAGTCTGGGCCAGAACTATTTACAACAAATGGCTGCTAATGTGGGTGATATATACTCACATAAAGCTTGAGAAAAATTAAAAAAGGGTTCTAGATCACAGAATCAGAGCAAAAAACAGCTTCCAGGAGTTGTATCTCTTACATGAGCCTTGGTACAGAGACACCCTGGTGAAGCATGTGGGCTTGGGTTTGAAAAATTAAAATTGGCAGGCTTTTAGAGTGTAGTTTAAAAGCTACAATAAGGCTGGTTCCTGAGCCTCAATGTAAGAAACAAGCTGCTTATGGTGGATTTAAGGTTTCTGTTCTCACAGGCAAAAAGGAGCAGAGTCATAGATGGATTCTTGGATCAGTGCTGTTTGCTTGAGGCAAACAGAGGTGTGGCTTTTTAAAGTGAGACTTCCCTGATTCAGCCTTAGAGGCAAAACACTTGTGAGTCTTTTAAGAGGCTTTACTGCCAAATACTTAAATGAAATTAATGAACATCAGATGGCAGTGCTTTACTTGGTGGTTATATGAACCCTAAAATTCCCCAGAGTAGTAATTGTGGGTCCTACCAATACCTCAGCTAAAAAGCTAAACTTCAGCTAGACTAGGAGCTGGGAGGAGCTAGGCAGCCACCTTAGTGATGCCTTTAATCCTTAGCATCACACCTTGGCAGATTAAGGGACTTGTCAGAAACAAAAATAGAAGAAACTGAGTGGAAGATTAAAGGTATGGACAGAAACAGAAATTAATGAAGGGATCTGGGTGAAATCAGCCACCCTAATGAAGCCTTTAATCCTTAAACCAAACCTTGGCAGATTAAAGGTGTGTAGAAACAGAAAGAAATAGAAACAGCTGGTGGGTCAGCCACTGTAGCCAAGCAAAAGGTGGTCAGAAACTGAAAAAGATAAGAGATATGCAGTAGAGGTAGGTTTAAAGAAAAACTTGTAAATGGTTTAGGGTATGTTTAAAATATATGTAGGTTTGAGAGAGAAAATAAAAAAAATAGGATAGAGAAAGTCCTTAAAAAAAATAGTGTACACCATTTAGGAGGAGGAGCTGTAACCTTGCAAACCTTTCAACCTCAGATTTTACTCATGTTGTGTGGAGAAGTGATTAAATGGTTCTGAGTAGGCCAGTGACATGACTGCAGAGATTATAGGTGGAGGGAGAGGAAGAAGAGAAATTGGAAGCCTTAATACAGTTCCAGGGAGAGATGGCAGTGGAAATGGGGAGAGAAGGTAGATTTGAGAGAGTTTAAAGGTAGAAGTCAAAAGGTTGTTTTTGAAGACATGAAATGTGAGAAATAAATTAAATAAAACAATGTACAAAGAAATAGTAATAAGCCATGTAAAAATGCAAAATACAAAGAATGTCTGGATACTGTATATTGTTGTCTTGTCTTGTCTTTAAGTTTTTTGACTATAAAGGAAGTAGTAAAAGCTACTAAAAGCCATTTGAATATAAGTGCTGTTGCATAATCCAACCTATATATTTAGTAAATGAGTTGACATTAAAATTGAAATCCAAAGATATGCTGCTTTGGAGAAGAGATTTTCTTTTTATTTCTACAGAAAATGAGAAGCTGTGGCTTCATTCCCAGTTAAAGAAAATAAAGTCTGTTCAAGGAATACCCCCTGAAAAGTTTTCAGTGGGAATGGGTGTCTCAGATGATTTAGAATTTCAGAATACCTCTGTTGCAGTTTCTTCTAAGTTCTGCATTCAAAACAACTTCAAGGAGACTGGCTGAGATGACCCAGTCTTACAAATTACTTCACTAAAGACTTATCCATAATCCTAAATTTTTCTTTGGATTTCCATGAGATTGCCAGCACTCCCATCCAGCAGGAAGTAGCCTAGAGAACTATGCCCACATTCCCCCCAAAATGGACTATGTATATTTCTGTTTGTTTATGTATTGGGTATAATTTAGTATAGATAATGGGGGAAAAGGGATATTAGATTTGAGGTTCTTGTTTTAAAAAGAGAAAAAGGAGAAATGTAGTGGGATTATTATATGTTATGTATTAAACAATTGTCCCACCTATGGGCTTAATAAAAAGCTAACTGGACAAAGACAAACAGAAAGTATGAGCGGGGCTCCAGGCTAAGAAAACTCTGAGTACAGGAAGAACAGAGACAGATGCCAGAGAGCTGCCAGAGAGAACCGACACAGACACAGAGGAAAGAAGCTGAAATGCTTCTATTGAAAAGGGTCAGGACCAGTGATAGCTACCCATTCTGTCTTATAGAAAATCTGGGTCTCTCAATAGATTGAATTTATACATCTGGCCATAGACAAACAGTCATGATGCTCACTGAGAGAGCTTCCTTCAGAGAACATGGAAGATTAGTGCCTGTAGCAGCCTGGGAAGCAGAACCAAGAGGAAATAAATGAAAAGTGTAAATTTTGTTGATCTTTGGAGGCAATGTGTCTTCCCTTTGCAGCATGGGCCCAGTGAAAATTAGGTCCTTCCCGTTTCACTGATTTGCTTTATTTTTCTTCTCTCCCAAGAGAAAAACAATTTATGGAGTTGTTGCTGAAACTTGCCTAGTAACAACATCCTCCTTTCTCCCCAGAGACTGGAATATGATAATAAATTTTAATTGAGGAAAGACTGTGATGAACAGGTAAAAATGTTTGATTATTTTTGACTACATAATTTACTTTGGCTATTATTTTCTAGTTTAGAATCAAAGCCTCTTCTTTGTAACTCAGAATCTTATACTTTTTCTTTGAGCACTACAATGTCTTTATTGAATTTGATTTTACTATGAACATTTCAGACAATGCTTTAAAACTTAATGTCTTCCTTCAAAATGTAGTCCCGATTCTCTGTACAGTGTGGACTCGTGTTTTGATTTATCTTCTCTGAATGGGAGCCATTGGCTCTTGACTCAGCAGCCTAATAAGTCAGAAAGATAGGAAAATAGAGCTTTTAAAAAATTGATTTCCATTTATTTCCTGTCTTTATTAGAATATATTAATTACATAAAAGATTAGGTTTCATTACTTAATATGTTATACAGATATAGTATACTGTGATCATATTCATGCATGTGTACAATGAGAGTGCATGCACACACACACACATACACACACACACACACACACACACACACACACACAGTGAATGCACCATTGCCACCATCACCAGGAAACCAAAGAAAATAATACTTTAAGGCAGTGTTTCCAGCCTATCTGCACACATTTCCATGGCACTGTGGACTACTTTGTGAAGCACATTCTCTAAGGATTAGAAGATCTTGAACAGATGTTCCCCAATGCCCTTGCTGCTCTCTCTTTCATTCTTCCAAGCATTAATTATTAGTGATTCATGCTTACTTTATCATACTGAAAACAATTTGCATGTCCTCAAAAAGTTCCATCTATTTGGTCTGTGCTTCAGTGCCTCATCTCCCTAGTTTCCAGGTGGCTATCATGTTCCTCTCTTGCTCCTCAAGGTCAAGGGTTTATTGTTTATCCTTTCAGTCATCTCTGTAGGCCTGGTAAGACTACCACAGTCTGTAGTTCAGAGTAGGCTTTGAAAAATGTGTTTGATGAATGATGAGATTCAGTTCTTCCTGAAGTTAATGAGAGGAACAGCCTGGATTCTGACGTGACAGGTTAAGGTGGCAATTTAAGCACTAAGATTAGAAGGATCATGGCTTATAGAATTTTTAGTTGTCTACATTGCCCCTACTAAGTGTCCTTCTGGCCTGAGCTGGCCAACTTGTTTCATCAGAGGTGGTTTTACTACGTTTCACACTGCTCCACTGTCAATGAGTTCCTCAGTCTCTAGCAATATTCTGAACCCAGCACTCAGATTTATTACTAGGGCACAAAGACTACTACTTTAGGACAATTAGACTGAGTACAATCTTCAAATTAACCTAAAACCTAGAGTTGTCCAGATCCCATTTGCTTAAATCTTCTTTCACTTTGTTCAGTTTTATTAAGATACAGTTGGCATATAAAACTGTCTATGTTCAATGTATACAATGTGGCCAGCTTGGACATATCTATATATCTGTGATACTGTTGTCCTCTGTCATCATTACCTTAAAATCATTTGCTTTTATTAATTCAGGGGAGTAGAAGATATCTGGGACTTAGCCAATTCAGCTAACTTAACTTTATGAGAATCAAACTAAGTCTCAAGAGAAGAAGGGGCTTGTTGGATCATAAATGTTAGTTGTAATCACTACGTACTGGAATGGGCGAGTAGCTACATTTCCAGATGCTGCTCTGCTTTAGCGGGTTCAGAGGCTACTTATTCCAAAGATTTTATATATGCAGACACTTTTTGACTTTGGGATGCAATGTTGATTGCATCTATTAAATTATAAGCATAAAAAGCATCACCCTCCCCCAAACATCTTGTTTGTCCTCTTGCCCATGTGGCCCATGACTGCATAGATAGCTTCTTGCATCCTGCAACTAATGGAGAAATGTTGACAGGCTGTTTATGTTTATTAAGAAGAGATAGTTGGAAATTCATCCTAGCACCATGTTCCAGTAATAAAACTGATGACATAACTTTTTAGCTAAAAGAGAGAGTTTTGACTCTCATAAAAAGGATAATCTGTTAGAGTGCTAAGTAGCATTTCATGCTATGTGCAGAGATGCATTTGGTCTTTAGCACATGAAACAGATGATATCTAGTCTGAAAACACTCTGTGAATTTACTTTTATTCACAGAATGTTGCTTATTTAAAAAATTCATATTCTTCTAAGCCAGGGAATAATTATGTGACATTATATAACCAACAATAGCAAACTGAGGAAATAAATGGCTTGGGTTAAAATGTGGCTTTGTTTATGGGAAACATACTTTAAAAACTTGGTGTTGTATGTACTTAAACTTTGCTCAGGAATTAAAACACAGTCTGTGAGATATTATATTACTTTTTTAGAAAGAGTTTTACTTAATGGGGGAATTTCCAAAGTAAATTATGCTTTTTCCTTTTTCTACAGCTTGCAGACACTACCTCTGTAAGCTGTCTAAATCTTCCTTTTAAAATACTAACTTATCTGGGCTAGGAAAATGGCTCAGTTGGTCAGATTCTCACCAAGCAATCATGAAGACCTGTGTTCATATCCTCAGCACTCATGCAACAGTCTGACACAGAGCTATGCATCTAACTTCATGGCTAGAGGGAGTGCAGAAGTATAGGACCCCTGAAATTTATCAGCCAGATAGACTAGCCATATTGGTTAACTTCAAGTGAGAGACCCTGACTGAAAAATAATGTGGAGAGTAATTAAGGAAGGATATCTGATATTGACCTCTAGACTCTCTACATGAACATATGTCACACTCCATGAATACCCACATGCATGTACACATGCACACAGTTATGTTACCTTAAAATTATATTTTGACTAAATTAGTTTACTTTTTGATAATACCCCAGATGCTATAAAATCTAAGAATTTCTCTGTGTTATTAAGGATGAATTTTGGTTTATCTTGAATATTTCTTCTAGGTTTGTGCACTGGAAATTTACACTCAGTGCAACAGAATGGAAAGCTATAACTGGCTAAGAGGTCATAGGTCATAAGGGCTCTGTCCCTTGGAACGGATTCCTGCTGTATTAAAAATGGGTCAGTTGTTATGAGTGAATTCAGCTCTCTCTTGCCCTTTTGGTCTTGTTTTTTTGCCTTCTTTTATGGGATGGAACAGCAGTAAGGTCCTTATCTGACACTGTGCCACATTCTAGAACATCTCAGCCCCATGAACCGAATAAATCTCTATTCCTTAAAAGTTACAGTCTTAGAGATTCTATTATAGACAGTGGACCAAGTCAGCTTCCAGATGGCAACAGTCTGAGATATCTTCTCCTTTTGTATTCCTTTACAACCCCCCCACTCTAGCTTTATGATACTGGAATTCACTAAAACATCCCGAATAAGGGTCAGACCTGGATTGTATGCAGGTCCTATTCAAATGATAGTCATTTGATTAAACCAACTGAATTAATATCCAAATACTGTACCACTGACCGCCTTCATACTTACATCAATTTTGGTTTCATTTTTTAATTGGTTCAATTATTAATTCATTTTATATTGATCCTTTGAACTAAATTTGGGTGGTTTCTTTATTGGCCACATGTTATTTCCTGGTTATCATAATTGACCCATTTCTATCTAATATGATTGCATAGGGAGAGAACATTTTATATAGAATTTGTATAGAATCTACAGGACAAACCTACCTTCCTGGTATTCCTGCCTCATTTCCTCAGAAGTTTCACTATCCTTTCTTCTATAATAGTAGTATCTTGGCTTAGCTTTTGATTTTTTATCTAATGTATGGGAAACATACACATCCCTAAACAAAAAGTTACCTTTTTTAAAATTTTTAACTTTATACAGATAGAACTATGTTACATTTGTTATTTGATGCTTTTTCATCCCTTAACCTTAGGGTGGTAAAAGATGTTCACATGCTTTAATGTAAATTTGATTTGTACATTGATTTAAAATATTGCACCACACTTATATACTTTGATTGTAAGATATAGAGAAATCAAGACAGAACTAATGTCCTTGCTGGCTTGCTTTCATAATTCCAGCAGGTACTATGACTATGCAGCTATTGGGAGAGAAAAGCTATTGGTGGTTTGATCCAGTGTAAACTCTATGAATTATAATACCAATCTTCCAGATAAGATGTATTGACTGGTACAATAATGGCACAACTGTTATGGAAGCAACTAACTGTTCTGATTGATTTGAAACCACTCCGCAGAGTGGAAATCATACCTTGTACTGTAAATCTAGTCGAAAACATATCTAAATAACTGCCTTCTAAACACTATTTATATTCATTTGTATCTCTTCATTCACTGATATTTCTTCTCACTTTGTTATGTACTGAATTGACTGCTGCTTTTCAAATATTTTTTCCACTTAGTAATTTGCTTTTAACCTTTTTAAAAATGGAGTCTTAGGATTCTAGGGTTTCTATTGTTGTGATAAAACAACCATGATCAAAAGCAGCTTGGGAAGGAAAAGGTTTATTTCATTTTATGGTTTATAATCTAACCTCACACACCTGGAAAATTTGTTTCAGTTAGATTTGCTTGTGGTATATCTGTTAGATATTTTCTTGATTGCTAAGTGATATAGGAGAACCCAGCCCACTGTGGGTTGTACAATACAGCCCAGATCCACCCTAAGTAGGTTAGGGTGGATCTGGGCTGTATAATGTAGGAAGCTATATTTAGACCTGGGTACATTAACTATTTTTCCTTATGTCAAAAAAATTAATTACTCTAGTTTAATGATTTGTTAATCTCAAAGAGAAAGACCACTGATTCAAATCATCATTGCCAAATCAATTAAAGCAAGCTTTTTATTCCAGCACTTAAGGGGAGTGCTTCCTCCCCTTAAGACAGAGCTTGAGAGGTTAGCATTGGACATGAGAAAGAAAAAGGGCTTTATAACTCAAAGGTAGGGGGCTTTCAGCAGTTAACATCCTGGATGTTAATCTCCACTCAGAGTCTGCTCCTAGGGAGTTTTACCTGTAGCACCCACCACATAAAGCCAAACCCTGTTATGCTGAGACACATAGCATGAATAGGAATGCTTGCACAGGAAACTCACAGAAGTTGTTAAGTAAACAGTCTTCATTTTGGCAACATTTACTCAGCAAGTGCTCTCAGGGATGCAGAACTGATTAAGATAAGATTCTTGTTTTCTGTGGAGGAAGAGACACAAATAAACAGATATAAAGGAATATTATCTACACTGTTGGGGAGAATTGCATAGTGTGCTTTGGGCATGCGGACGGCAGTGCTGAAAATTGCCCAGAAATCCCTGAATGTTTCATGGCATGAAACGTTATTGGAAAATTAAAGCGTAAATCTAGAAAGAGAATTCCAGGCTGGGGAGTAGGACATGAAAGGCAAAGACAAAAGCGACTGAAGAGGTGGGAGGCAGGTTTGCCTGGCAGCTAGTCTATATTAACTGTCTGGCTAGGAAATACGGCCGAGGAAGAGCACTAATGAACATGTGTCTTAGCACAGTTGAGACCCGAGCAAGAGAAGAGGCTGATGCCCTAGTGAAACGTGTGAGATGAAGGGCTGAAGATGCCAAAAAGAATATCAATGATTCCTATGGAGAGCATGGAGGAAGAACAATATGCAAAACCCACTGAAAAACCAGCCATGTGATAGCAGTGGGTGTAGGGATGGGTTAGCAGAAATGTGATGGAGGAAAGAGAGTCTCCCAGAGGCACAGTGTTTCTTACTGGGGAAGCTCATAAGTCTGAAGCGTAACAGCCAAACACATGGTGGCCTATTTGGAAATGGAATGCCACAGACCCAAAGTAATGAACGACAGATAGGTTTGAGCAAGAGAAAGCAGTAAATCTCACAGAAGGACAGTTCAACTGGAAATGGTAGATAAACTCCAAAGTCATTTCTGGTGAAACAAAGCGCTTAGCGATGCCTGCTTAGGGAGCATCAGTGTGACTGATAGCTAAAATGGCAGTCGTCAAGAGGGGTTGCTGAGTAAGGAGAGAGGAGATCTGAAGAGTGTATGTGAGAGACTGCCATGATATGAAAAGTTGTTGTCTGGAGTATGCATTACGAGCATTTCCTTAGGGTACTTTGGGTTATCTATTTCTGGTTTTAATTTTGTGTGTGTGATATAATTTATATCTCACAATAACTAGGGTTACAAAGCTAAGCAAATGAAACAATTGATTCCATAGTCTGGGTGGCTTTCCCTAGGGCTTTTTGTTAAAAGTAGTGGCTGGTGGGGGCCTGACCATCCTCTGTTGAGGAACCAAACCTACAGAATGTGGGTATGTGAGCATCTGTTGTGCGGAATGATATGAATGAGGGATAAGAAGAACAAAGATGCCACTTTAGAGAAAGTAATCCATAAAGTAGCATTATTTTCAGGGTATTGGTCCTCACTTAAAATTTCTAACATATATAAGTAGACAGGCATACATTATGGATAATCAAGAAGGCATCAAAAACAGTGTTTAAAATGTCATTATGATAAGCAAGTGCCTTTAAGGAGCCAGGGTTCTGAATGCTTTGCTCATAGTTGTTCTGACCTAATGAATGACTCTTGGCGTCTTGCAGTTGTGAAAGAACTACTATTTGTAAAAGATTAGGAGAAAACTCTATAGTAACAAGTAGTTCAAATACATTCTGTCAATCTTTCCTTCACAGAATTGAAATCTTTGCTATATTAATAATTTTACTTTTAGCATAATGTTTATATTCAGTGATATCTTTGAGATGGCAAAATACAACATGTTTAATTTCCTTAAACCAGAAACTGGTAGACCACATTAAATAGCCTTCTTTAAAAGACAAAGGAGCAATTCAACAGCATGGGATTCTGAGTCCTGGGGAGTTGAATGTGACTACCCATGTCACAAAGTCACTGGGAAGCAAGACTGAAGCTTATCCCCTGATAACCTCACTAAAGCTTCTGCCAAAGCAGAACACATGAAATATTCCACACTTATGTATTATGGAATATTCCATACTTAAATGTTCCAGACCAGAAATTTTGGTTTCAGATGTTATGAATACATGTAATATTTTTACATAAATAATGAGATGTGTTTGGTTTGGTACTCAAGTTTAAACATGAAACACCTTTATATTTTATATGTCTTAAACATATATCCTTGAAGTGATTACATACACCACACATACACATACACACGTATACATACTGTATCTGAATTTTAGTTGTGATCTATCACATGAGATAAAGAATAGCATTTTTCACCTGTGGTTTCATGTGGATGAGAAGCTTTAAAAGCTTCAGTCTTTAAAGAATTTCACAATTTTAGATTAAGGATGCTCAACCTATTTTTCATAGGTCAAGTCTTTCCATAAAAATTCTGAGCAGGCTCCAGGGGCTTAGTTATTTCAGGACTCTGTCTGTGCCCATATAGGACATTCTGTATTTAGAAATTATTTTTTCTTATGTCCTGGTTTTAAAGATACAATAACAAATGGTTAAGTGTTATTTGCATTCTGCCATGTGGTGGTAACATTTATTTAGGAGGAGATCATCTTTTGTAGAATGCTGTTGGAAAATGACTTGATTGATTGACATTCTCTTTAAATGCAGGTCATTGTATAAGTCTAATTCTGAGATGGAGGGTAAGCCACATCTTTTGCAATGTGAGCACATTTGAGTTGGCTTATTACAGACCTTTCCAAATGATTTTGGGTGACAAGGACTCCCACTCTCCTCACAGAGGGACAGTGAGGAAATGAATCTCTGGCTCCTTTGGTGGTGATCTTAGGATAGATTTCCTTACATACATATCTTGGCCTTCGTGAAGTTTATTTATAGCTGCCCTTGTTCTTATAGCAAAATTACCTTCTGCATAGTAGTGCCCCATGGGACATCCCATGCGATGCAAAGCAAAATCTATCAATCTAGTTCTTGTTAAGAGGTTTTTTTTCTCCCTTTGATGGTGTCCTTAGGGTTACATCTCCAAATAAGAACTGTATATTGTGGTAGCCTGTGTATCTTGGAGCCATGGACTTCTCAGAGACTGTCAATGAAATCTTTGCATTTAGCCATTATTGAGCACCTTTCATCATGTGTAGTTCTCAGTCCACTCAGGTCTAATTGACCTTGTGCAGTTCTGCAAATAAGAATCTAACATCTTTACAACATGGCAGATAATTTGAATAAGGAAAGATCCTGAGCAACTTTCAAACCTGCTCTATGCACCTAGTGGTATTATGTGCACAGGAGTTAGTTGTTCACCAGTTATTAGTCAAATAAAAAGTCTTCCTAGATTTATTATTTTATTGCTTGTGTATTTCCAAGGATTGCTAACTTGTTTTATGACCCCTGGGCAGCATTTAATAATCTGATCACAGGTGCTTTCTATTCTCCTGACCTGGTGGCTTTTGATCTGTGAGGATGAATGTATAGACATCAGACTTAGGATGTTTTGTTTCTGTTACTAGATGGTGGGCTTAAATCATTGCTTCTCATCCTCTTTTCTGAGATTCAGAAACATTTAGCACATTCCTGAATTTCTTTCTATGAATATTTATATAAATAGTGTGAATACTTATGTGAGAGAAAATATAGGAATATAATAAATGTGCTGTGTAAAATGTAAATAGAAACATCTAGTGAAAGCGTGGTGGTGTTCTTTTCTAATCCCACATGCTGCTACCTTCCTTTCTATTGCAGATATTTTCTGCATTTGATTCCTTTATTCCCCTACAGGCCTTCCAGGCTTCGAAAACAACACCAGGGTATGGGTAGGCTGAGCAAACCCCACCTAAAAGAAAAGTTTCCTTGTGAACCCTGAAGCTTTTATTCTTGGCTTAAGATAATGTTTCTTACTGGAATTTCCACTGCTTTAAGTCTCCAAAGGAATTACAGTTATCCCAGAAACCCTCTGTTTATAGTGTGAACAGAAATAGCAACTTTCCCTATCCCTCTCATTTTGAAAGCAATGGTTGGGCTGATCTGAGGAAAACTTTATTAATCTCCAAGATGGTTTTCGGTCATCAGTCTGTCATAACAGACTTTTAGTTTTGGGGCTTGTTTGTAAAAAATTGGCAATTTATGAAGTTCTTCACTTATTTGGCTGACCATAGTTAAGATTTTTGCTATTTAGTTCCAATTAGTTCTCATCATTTCAAAAAAATTGATAGCTTTGGCTTTGGAGAGATTTACATTTTTCTATGTTCTTTCATGTATGCCTATCTATCTTTCTATCATCTATTTATACATCTATCTATTATCTACATATGTATGTATATTTTGTATAAGAATATATGCATGTATTGTTGATATTGTCATTTATCTTTCCTTCATCTATTTATACATTATGCACGTATGTATGTATTGTTTTTATATCTATTCACTTAGTTATCATATATATATATGTATCTGTATGTGTTACACACAATATTTCCATTAATTTTAGCATTTGTTGACCAAAGATAATGTGTTTGCAAAGTCACCTAACTAATAAATAGCTTGCTAAAGTTTGAATGTAATGATTCAAAGTTCAAGAAACTTTCATTACTACCACCTAACCCTGCAGAGATAGCATGCAGCTTGCTTCTCTTTATGTTTACTGAGTCCCTTCTCTGGACCAATAATGAGGTGACACACTTTCTAAGACTCTCCTCAGAATCTACCATCCTCTTCAAAGCTGTCCTGATAAGACTGTCTAGCTACTTTATATTAAGTAGTTGACATTTCTTCTATTTATTTTGTATTTTCTCACTGGTCAATTGTATGATTATATGAATGACATGTAAAGATACAGGATAAATCATAAATTTTGCTTTTAGGATCTTGGGTTCCTGTTAGCACATCTATAAGATGAGGATGTATACACTTGTTCAAAAATATTTCTTGAATGCCTACTTAAGCCAAGTGTCGACAAACATAGATAAGACAACAAAGAGTAAAACAAAGTCAGTGATGGAGCAAGGTGAGTGAGTTTAGAAATCAATGCAGATGACAGAATGGTGATGGAGAAAGCTCACAGTTGAGATAGGAAGGTCCTGGGAGGTGGTACCGTTGAGGAAGATGATGCTTCACTCAGAATCTGGCTGATGTGTCAATCACATTATGGTCCTGCGAAGACTTGAGTAGTGTTCAGACAGAATGATTGAAGTCCAGATCTCAGTTTATTTAAAGGACCAAAAGAAGGCCAGCATGGGCAGAGTTCTTGGTCACACTAGTAATGGTTGAGTTGCTCCTCAGGGTGGTGGGCTTTATGTAACTACATGAAGATGTCAAGAGTAAGGACAGCAAGGCTCATATGAATTGATTAACATAAAAACACATTTGGTGCAAGGTCTGATAGTAGTTCAGTGTTCAACATATTCTCTCATTATAGGTACATTTTATTAAAGCTACATTGTAAGCTCCTCAGTTCAGGGTCTGTATGGCACACTGTGACACAGACTTGATAAGATTTGTTAGTGGGTGTCAGCCTGCCACTGGGAAACAGTCCTTTCCAATTAGAAAGCTTGTGTTTTTCAGAGTAATCGAGCTGATTTGTCTGCTTCTGACCATCACTCTCCTCACACACAGGAGGTGTCTGAGATGGGTTCTGGAATGGCAGCTAGTACATAGTGGAGTCTTTAAGCCTGCATAATTCTCTGCTCAATCTATATTTAAGTGACATTTTTGAAAACATTGGCTTTTTGTGATTATCCCCCCAAAATAAAAATGAAATATAAAAGAACAACATGGATGTAAGGGATGAAGCATCCACTTAGCATTTTGGAAAGGCAGGATCTTCGGGGAAGTTCTCTTTTTTTCTTTGCCATGCCATCTGCTTTAAAGATAAGCAAAGATAGTGAGTTCTTTATAGAAATACACACTGTTACTTAGATCCTGAAAGTATATTTCTTCTTGGAAATGCTGCACATTTGTATTTTTCCCTGATTTCCAGCATGCATCTTTTTTCTTTGGGCAGGAGAGAGGTCAAGATAGAAACCCCTCTATCTGGCCTTCCTTGGTAAAGGTTTTTTCTGCAATAGCAGCTTCCCAGGAGCATTTGTCACTCATTCTATGTATAAGAAGTGGAAAGATTTTTGTGTCTATTCTTTATACATTCACATTCAGATCACTCACTTGGGGACATGCACTGGTTTTTAAATTGTCCGATGTTTGGAATTAGAGATGCCTCTTGGGTTTTATGCAACTACAAACCCAAGCCAATTTAGTTCTCCACTAGGTTGGTGGCCCTTTTGTAATTTCTTTTCATTTTCTTCATAGAAGGTCACCTTCAGAAAGTAAACAGGTATGCTAGTTTGAGCTTCAGTACACATTTAAAAAACATTTAGTTTCAGCCAAGTAGCTTAGTTTGGAAATAGTCAATGACAGGCTACAATAAGTAAGTTAAAACAGTCCATTTGAAATGAAATTCGCTTCATTTTCCAGATTTGAAGCTCTATATACTTTCTGCTACCCTCTCCCACCAGATTAAATCCAACAGTCACATAAACACAATGGAAACAATTCAAGAGTACTCCTAATCCTTTGATATACTTATTTTATCTTAAGGTTTGTCACCCTGCTGAAATGGAAACCGTAGGGTGAGGGGAAGATTGTGCTTGCTGGTTTATGTTCCTGATACTGCCAAACCCTTGATTACATATTCAACCAAGTAGCAAATGGATAGAATATTTTGAGACATCACATTTACATTGTTGCTTAATGATTTCTTCCTCTAATGTATAAACCTCATGATACCTTCCTTCTGACAGTAATTAAACTACATTTAATGTCTAGGACTTCCAATTTGACATGCTGTAGGAGAGAGTCCTAATCAGGCCTTAATTTATGCTAACTACACTTTGCATTTATGTCACATAATTTAGGTTCTCCATGAGGATGAGTATGGAGTATGTGTGGCTTACTGTAAAGATGAGAACTTCAAAAGCAAGGCAGATACAAATGGGGGCAGTTTAATTTCTTTTCTTTCTAAATGGCACAACGTAACATTCTTTGAAGTTTTTCAGTGAAGGTCATCAAGTTATGCCGGTGATGTTTTAATGTCTAGAATGTTGACAATTTTTCTCCCCAAGTTTGGCAACAAGGCTTATGAATGACAGTAAAACAAATTACACGTTTTGAAGTAAGGTTTTATGGAAATAAAAATAATGACTAATTTCTCTCAGGTTGACAGTGATAGATCTAAACAAAGGCTCTCCCCATTTCTCAAGTCCTGGCTGGTCTGGGACATTGCTTTGAGCAATTGGTCCTATATCTTTCCCTAAACTGAGAGACACTCTGCTGGATGATTTCTTATTATAACTCTCAAGTAAAGCCATATACTCCTTCTAAATCACCTTCTTTTTAAGATACTCAATATTTAGGTTAAAAAAGGGTTCCTTCCCTGCTCTCAGCTGGACCAGGACTCAGCCCAGTGCCCAGTCATGTATCTCAGCCTCTACCTCTATTCATTGTTGGATGTAAGTTCTGTGATGGCACTTGGGTGGCTATTCATTAATTATAGGGGAAGTCTTGACTAGGCAACACCTTCACTATTGGTTGGAGACCTAGCTAGAGACATCCTGTGAGTTCTTGAAAAAAAAAAAACAAAAAAAAAAACCAAAAAACTAGTCCCACTTTAATAAGCAGTATAAACCTTAACTGTATATTGAAACTGAAAAGACAGTGTGAGAGGACTTGGCTTATGCATCCTAGTGCTTAATTTTTGGCTTATGCATCCTAGTGCTTAATTTTTCTTGTTGTAGTAGGTTTTCCCTGGCCCGTTTTGGGTTCGTGAGGTTTGCGACCTGGTGCGCGTGCGGCGCCGCGGTTTGGAACCTGGTCTGCGCCCGCGGCTTTTGTCCCCCAAAAGAAATGAAATCACACGCTTATATATATACTTTAACACTGTTTGGCCCATATCTTAAGCACATTACTAGCTAGCTCTTTCATCTTAATTCAACCCATTTCCATTAATCTTCCCACCATGTGGCCACTGTCCGTGGCTCACCTGTTTCTCCTACATGCTGCTTCTTCGGGGCGGATCGAGACTGGCAAACTCCACCCTTCTTCCTACCTGGCTGCCTCTGATTCTCCACCCACTTCTATGGTGCTCTACACAGGCCAAAACAGTTCTTTATTCACAGTACACAGAGAACATTCCTACCACATTTTCTATCTCAAGAATTTGGACAAAACTTTTTCTTGGAAACAGCTATAGTGTGAGGAATATTGCTTTGATAATGCAGTATAATTTTGATTTTTTAATTCTAATAAACTGTCTATTAAATAATGAATATGTAAAGTTGCAGAGTTTGAAACTATCATTCTTGTACTTTATTGCTAAAATTAATTTTCCAATAGTTAGAAATATGGCATGTAATTTAAAATGAAAAGTGTGTATAACCTTTCTCTAGAAGTTTTATTTTCTGGGGAGATAATTAGAAATATGAGGACACTTCTACGAATTGGCACAGGCGACCACTTCCTAAATATAACACCAGTGGCACAGATACTAAGACCAACAATCAATAAGTGGGATCTCCTGAAGCTAGGAAGCTTCTGCAAAGCCAAGGACACTGTCAATAGGACCAAACGACAGCCTACAGAATGGGAAAAGATTTTCACCAACCCTACAAGTGATAGAGGACTGATCTCTAAGATATATAAAGAGCTCAAGAATCTAGAGCCCAAAACCTTGAATAACCCAATCAAAAAAATGGGGTACAGATCTAAAAAGGGAATTCTCAGCAGAGGAACTGCGAATGGTTGAAAGGTACCTGAAAAAGTGCTCATCATCTTTAGTCATCAGAGAAATGCAAATCAAAACAACTTTGAGATACCACCTAACACCTGTTAGATTGGCTAAGATAAAAGGCACAGATGACAGCCTATGTTGGAGAGGATGTGGATCAAGGGGAACACTCCTCCATTGTTGGTGGGAGTGTAAGCTTGTTCAGCCACTTTGGAATGCAATATAGCGGTTTCTCAGAAAATTGAGAATCAATCTCCCCAAGGACCCAGCAATACCACTTCTGGGTGTATACCCTAAAGAGGCACATTCACACTCCAAAGGTATTAGCTCAACTATGTTCATAGCAGCATTATTCGTAATAGCAAGAACCTGGAAACAACCTAGATGTCCCTCAACTGAAGAATGGATTAACAAACTGTGGTACATCTACACAATGGAATACTACTCAGCAGTAAGAAAAAATGATATTCTAAAATTCTCAGGCAAATGAATGGATTTGGAGAATATCCTCCTGAGCAAGGTATCACAAACTCAGAAAGATAAGCAGGGGATGTACTCACTCATTAGTGGTCTCTAAACAAATAAACAAGAAAAAAAGCCAAGCATGCCCAGGCTGCAAACCACAACCACTGAACAGCTTGGGATCAGAAACACCCTGGACTGACCCTTCGGATCCCACTCCAACTATAGGAACAGCTGACTCACTCTTGAGGGAGGGGGGAAAAGACTGGATTTGCCAGGAGTGGAGACTGATCTAAGCATTATTGGGTCAGTGGGACCATAGGACTGTCTGCTCCCTGCCCAGGGAGGGGATGGGGAGTTGTGGAGAAAAAAAAAATGACCTGATGTGGCGGGAGGTGGAAGAGACCTTGAATGGGGATATACAGGGATGGCAAAAAAAATTCAGAGGGAAAGCTGAACACAAAGTAAATATATGTGTAGCAATCTTAAAAAATAAAAAAAAGAAATATGAGGGAATCATTAGTGAGCACATTCACTGTTATCTATCATTAGAAAATAAAGTGAAATAATATAAACAATAGTTGTGTTAAGTTTATGAAATTATAAACTTCTACTTAGTGGAATATTATATGGCTCTCAAAATCATGTTTAATTGCCATCATAAACATAGTAAAAGTGTTTACCATACATAGTAAAAGTGTTTACCATACAATAATAGTAAAAATAGGCTTCCTTCTTAATTGTATTGCTATAGTACAATTCTCAAGCTGGTTAGGAATAAATATTTTAGGACTATTACACTAATTATATTTGGGTTGTTAATATTATTTATTTATTAATCCAAAATCACTGACACAAACTACATATATGTTAATTTAATCCTTATATTAATTCAGAAAACTTTGTATTTCTCTATTTAAGGGATTGAGGCAATTCATAAGTAATACAATGCTTTCTTTCTCAAATTGTTATTCCATTACTAAGAATATTTTGGGTATATTAGGCTATTAATTTTTCCTTAAAATAATCAGTTATTTCAAGTGTCTAATCACTTAATTTGCATAAAAACTCATTCACAAAACCCTCAAAGTATAAACTTCAAACAGATCTCCAAGTTCACAGCCAGAGTTTACAGAGTGAGTTTTATGACATTCAAGGCTACTCAGAGAGACCTTGTGTCAAAAAAAAAAAAAAAGAAAAAAAAAAAAGAAAAAAGTATAGTTTTGGTTAAAAATTTGATCGCTGTTTGAAAGAAGAAAATGAATTACCTCCTTCAACTCTATCTTTTTAAAGCACTAGCTGTGTGAATTGAAGCACATTATTTAACTTCTCTATGACTTAATTTCTTCATTCTTAAACACCTTAATCATAGGGTTATTTTGAGATTCATGTGCATTCATTCACTAGTAGACAGACATGTAACACAGAAAAGAACTATTTTCAAAATTTCCATAATTCAGTAATTTATCTGTTCCCTTATTATATTTTATTGGTGTGTACAATGGTACTTTTATGAATAATTTCCCTTTACTTCAAGTATGTTTTATTTTTATTTTATCTTCTTTCTTGATCAAATCTAGAGGAAACGGATTCAGTTCATCTATTGTGTTTAAAAGGCTTTGGTGCATTTTCTATGATGTTAATCTTGCACATTTGTTTCTGAATCTTTTAAAATTTTCTTTGGGATAATTTTTTTTTGTATTTTTGCCCTTTCAAATGGTTGTCAATATCTTAATAACATTGAGTTTTATCACATATCATGATAATTTATAATTTAAATAAGAACATTTATGTTCCCATATAGGATAGAATTCTTTTGGCTGTACTCTTTCTTTGTTATTAATATATTTTTAGTACTTCTCTTTTAAATTGTAATGGAAATTTTCCTAGTAGTTAGATCTCACATTATTTCTGTCTGTGACATTTTATTTATTGGTTTAAAAATATTTTATTTTAAAAAATTTTAAATTTCTATTAGTTCTTCTAGAGTTTACATAATATGACTTGATCATATTCACCCCATTCTCCAATGTTCACATTCCCTTCCACCTTCCTATCCTTCCAACATTGTGGGGTTTTTATTTTATCCATCAAGACCAATTTGTGCTACCTCAACATTCTTCGATATGTTGTCTCTCATTGGATTGTGACTGGCTTACCAAATGCTGCACTCCTAGAGAGAACTGTTTCTCAGTTTCCCAGAATCTTACAATTGCTAATTGATTCATGGCTACAAGTGGGATTATTTGCTGAGCTGTCTGCTCTGTGATGGGCTTTGCTCTGTCTTGGGTTTACCCTGGGATGATGTGTACTGTAGCAGCTACTCTGAGTTCATATGTGCAGCTGCTTCTGCTGTGTCAAGAAGACAGTTCCTGGCTCTTACACTCTGCCTCTCTTCTGTATTCGTATTACTATTTTAAAATCACGTATGTGTATTTGTTTGGGATTGTGTCCATGAGGACAGTGCTCACAAGAAGCTAGACAGGGGTGTCTGATCTGCTGAAACTGGAGTCAGAGCCTGTTGAGAGCTGCTTCATATGGGTGCTAGCAATTGAACTCATGTTCTCTAGAAGAGCAGTATGCACTGAGCCACCTCTCTAACACCCTATTATTTTTTAATTGCTGCTTTTTGTTTTGTTTTATAACTTTCATGTAACTGGATAGTTATTAAGCCAACTAGAAAGTTTCATTTGTTTATGTGTACTATGATCACCTTTATGTTAATAACATCATGCCATTTTATTGTAAGTTCTCCTTTTCTTCACTTTACTGTTCACCCTTCTGGTTAAATTGATTGTTTTATTTATTCTCTATTTCAAAAAAAATTATTTACTGTTCTTCTGCTTTAACTTTTAGTGAATATATTTATACAAATATAAATAATTTTTCTGCAGTTTTCAAAAGTGAAACAATATCTATAGCATTTCCTGTGTGCATTTGTATGTACACACACACACACACACACACACACACACACACACACTCACACAAAGAAAGCTTTACCACATTTATTTATTTTTTCATTTGCCCTCTTCATGATTTTTTGGTAAAAGTCCATGACTTTACAGCTATACTTTCATTTATACAATTTATATATTATTTGCAGTGGGTGATTTTACTAAAATGTATTTACTTACCAATAATATTTATAGTGCCTTTTTCCATGTGTAGTGTGTGTGTGTGTGTGTGTGTGTGTGTGTGTGTGTGTGTGTGTGTGTGAGCAGGTGCTCATATGAGCATGTAATAATGTGTATGTGATGAAAGTGAGGCTAACATGCAGGTGTGGGCTTTCTCGTCTCACTATATGGATTCCAGATGTCAGGTTCAGGCTGTCAGGGGTGGGAGCAAGCACCTTTTACCTAGTAAAACCATCTCGCTAGCCCTGTCATGCTTGTTTACACATTAGTAGTCAATTCTATTCGGTGTTCAGTTCTAGTTGCCTCAAACATGTTATGTAGTTAAGGGTTGTCTTGAACTCCCAATTCTCCTTCCTCTACCTCTCAAGTGTTGGGATTATAAGTGTGCACCACCATGCCCATTTATGACCTGCTGAGGACCAAATCCAGGGCTTGGTGCTTTCTTTACCACTTGAACTCCAGTCTTTGAGATGCTTTTCACTAAAGGAGCTTCAAGAGGAATGATACATGTTTGTGACCAGCAGATGCTCTTTTAGGTTACCCAGAGAGTTTAGTGGATTCAGAGACTATTTATTTGCGAAAGGCCTGGAGTTGCCAGAAATACTACTGATAGCTGTCTCATTGATCCAGATAAAGTGTGTAAGTATCCTGTGGCAGATTCTTAGTCTTAATTACTGAGTTCTAGTCTGAGATCTATCATTCAGCCATCAATAGAACAACCCCTGCTGTCTTTGGCTTTGGTAATCTTTATGGATTCTAGGAGACTCTCTGCATGTCTCTCAAGGCTGCCGATTCAGTCTCACATTTTCTAGAAATGGCCCACTGTGGCCAGTGGCTGTTACCCTTCCCAAATCCTAATGCTACCATGCATGGATTCATCATTATTTTTAAATCTCTTTTGCTAGCTGAGTGGCATTTTGGGTATCCTATGCCCAAATATAGTTCACGAAATAAGAAACTCAAGTTTTAGTGTTAGTCACGAAAGCTGTTCTCTTGTGAGGAATCATCAGTTTCTTTGTGTTTGTTGTTCATGCTGTTTGTTCATTCTTCGAATTATTGTTTCAGAAATAGTAAGTTCTGAGTACAGCATACTCAGTAGTCTTCCATATTTCTTTAAAAACACAAATCTATCATTTTTCTCATTTCACAGATTAAATGTTTTTCTCAGCTTTCTCAGCTAGCAATTAATTTTTCAACAGTGTCACATTTACTAAAGACATCCTGATGCGTGTGTCAATGTGTGTTATATATATATATATGTATATATACACATATATATTTTCATGTGGTATGTGTGACACACATGTACATGCAAGTATGTTGACTACATAGATTAGCACTAGCCACCTTCTTCTATTTCTCTCAATCTTTTGAACCAGAATATTTCTCTGAATCCAGAGCACATTGATTTAGGTTAGTTGGCTCTCCAACGGACTCTGAGAATCCTCCTGACTATGCCCTCCTTAGCACCGAGGTTATAACTACATGCTCCCTTGCCTGGGTTTCCAGGGTTGCTGGGATCTAAGCTCTCACACTGGTGTGGTAGACACTGAGTCATCTCTGTATCTCAGAAATCATTCTTTTAAAAAAACAAACAAATTAATCTAAACATAGAACATCAGAGACTTCATATCAACATAAAATGTGAAGTTTGGTGACTTTATTGTTTAATTCAAGACTAGTGCTAGATGTAAAATTTTCTCATGTTTGTTTTTAAAAGGATATTAAGTATTAGCATAGATTTTGGAGAGTGGTGGTATATAAACCCACTAATTACTTTTCTGCATGAATCATTCATTGACACTTTGCCTTGTCTTCTTGGATATAAAATCTACTGAAATGGATTAACAAATACTTATTTCTATCTGTATTACATTATATGAAGGTGTGTGTCACTGCTTGGAAATGATCATATCTATAACCTGAATTTTAAGTCTGTCTCATTGTTTGGCATAAGGATTATCCAATACTACAATGAACATTTCTCAGAAAATGAAACAACTATCACTCCAAGAGTTACATAATAATATATATGAATAGAGATGGAACCTCGAACATTTTAGCAAGGTTCAATACCTTCTCATATTTCTTACAATTTAAGAAATTTCCTGTGATTACCTGTGGTTTAAGAAGCCAGGACAGTGCATTCTTTTCAAATTATCATTGATAACTACAAAAGGACTCTGGGAGAGAAAAAAAACTGATTAGGTTTCTTAAAATAATGGATTAAAAATAACTCGACTCAGTATTTAAACAAGAGAAAACTGACTACTGGTGTGAGGAAACTGTTAACTATCTAATGTTAATGAAATCACTTGAAAGACTGAAAATCATTTTATTTTTGTGGAGATATATATGTATGTTCTCGTGTGTGTATGGTGTGTGTATGTATAGGTATATTTATATTTTGGGAGGTCAGAGGCCAGTCTTAAGTGGTTTTCCTCACGTGCTGCCTCCCTTACCTCCATTTTTTTTTTTTTGTTGGACAGTGTCTCCTTGGGTCTAGAACTCAGCTACTGCTCTACACTGATTTGCTAATTAGCCCCAGGAATCCACCCATCCAGGACTCCAATTTCTGGAATTTTAAACACAAGTCACTACATCTGCCTTTTTTAAAAGACAGATTTCTGGATATCAAACTCCAGTCCTTATGCTTGGATGGAAGGCACTTTACCAACCAAGAGATCTTACCACCGCTTAGAAAACAATTCTTCCTAAAGTCCCAGAACTGCTGTAACTAACCGGCTGTCTCTCCAGCAGCTGTAAATGACTGTCTCCCTAACAGTTCTAACTGGCTGTCTCCCTAGCAGTTGTAAATGGCTGTCTCTCCAGCAGTTAACTGCCTTTCTCTCCGCAGGAGTCTGAACTTTGAGAAGGGCCCAAGTTAGTGTTCACTTTTTCAGCAGTGACCACATGCTAAGTAAAGAAATCTGAAATTAGATTCTTTCATTACCTTTCATAAGAAAGAAGCAATCAGAAAAAAAAAGTATACTTGTATTGCCACCCATCACACATTTTACTTTATTTTTAACTGATTTTAAAATTATGACAATGAAACATTTATAGGAAACATTGCATATTAATTCAGCTATTGCAAACAATGTTTTCTGGGTATCCTTAGCCATTTTCAAAGCCCTAGAGTGAGCTCAGTGGCTGGTGTTCAGAGCACAACCGTAACTGTTCTTCCTTCCTCCACTTCCTCCCTCTTTCTCTCCCTCTCTGTTTTCTCTCTTCTCACCTCTAGTGCTTTCTCCTCTCTTTTCATTTCACTGTTTGTCATAGTCACCATTTTATTCTGAAATGAAAGAATGACTGATAAATTGAGAGATGTCTCAATTCCAAAGGTTTTGGAGGCTCTAGTAATTCGCTTTAGCCTCATTTACAAATTCTTAGGTGAACAGGGTTTCCATGTTGAGCTGCTGCTTATGGGAGTACCTGTCATCCTTGAATGTGCGCTCCTCTGATTCACATAGACTGCTAATTAGTGGCAAATCATTTCCTTATTTTGCCACCTGGTGCTGGAAGAAAAACAATGGAAATAAAGACATACTGTGGAAGTGAATTCCTGATTTAATTCAATGGATTAAAAATATTTATCCTAAGATCTTACAGGTTGAGGGTTTTAAATCACATTTTTAAAAACATTTGTTATCTGTCTATCTATTTATTTACTAATTTGTGTATGTGCATGTATGTATGCTGTGGTGTACATGTAGACATTAGTGGATACCATTCTTTGTGTATGTGCATGTGTGTATGCTGTGGTATACACGTGGACGTCACAGGACACCATTCTTTGTGTGTGTGTATGCTGTGGTGTACATGTGGACGTCACAGGACACCATTCTTTGTGTGTGTGCATGTGTGTATGCTGTGGTGTACACGTGGACGTCACAAGACACCATTCTTTGTATGTGTGTATGCTGTGGTGTACACGTGGACGTCACAGGACACCATTCTTTGTGTGTGTGTATGCTGTGGTGTACACGTGGACGTCACAGGACACCATTCTTTGTGTATGTGCATGTGTGTATGCTGTGGTGTACTCGTGGACGTCACAGGACATCATTCTTTGTGTATGTGCATGTGTGTATGCTGTGGTGTACTCGTGGACGTCACAGGACATCATTCTTTGTGTATGTGCATGTGTGTATGCTGTGGTGTACACATGGACGTCACAGGACA
>PVIH01014118.1:0-55313 GCA_004025045.1 Sigmodon hispidus | reverse complement strand
ATAGAGAAAGTGAAATTGAGGCTCTGAGAAAATTCTGAAAGTAAGATCAGGGATATAAAAGGATGGGTAATTCTACCTCACATCCAATTTTTCTAGCTCTACAGGAGCTGTTACAAACCAAAGGTCTGGAAATTAAGGAAAGCACATTAGAGAGATTTTTAAAGGAATGTGACATTGCAGCTCCATGGTTTGCTGTTACGGGCAGTCTAATGGTGTCCTCCTGGGAGAAGTTAGGGCGAGATTTAGACTTTGCCTATGAGCAGAGATTTCTAAAGGAAGGCGTGAGAACCATTTGGAGGGTGATTCGAGATTGTTTGGACGATCAGATGTGCTGTGAGGCAATTGAAGGGGGTCAGGCCGCTTTAGAACAATTAAGAGAGGAAAGATATGATGGGGCAAGCAGTGAAGAAGTGAGAAGCCTTAGAACTGAAGGGGGAAACATTTTTCCCTCTCTCCCTTCAAAACCTTAGGTTTCTCCTCACAAACCTTACCCAGATTTAGAGGATCTTCAGCTTTTGGACCTTGAGAGCAGTAGTTCTGAAGAAGACCTATCAAGGTCGGAGGAGTCAGGAAAGGAAAGAGAAACTAAGAAATTGGTTTCAAAAAAGGGAGAGAGGGAAAAGAGGCTAGCCCCGAGGGAGCATTTGCTTCCTGGGAAGCGTGGCCCTCTGCCGTCCACTCCCCCAGCTTACTCAGATGGAGGGGGTGACTTTATCGGCCGCAATCGGTCCTTTAACCCTGCAGTATGGATAAAGTGAGACAGAAACTGATGTCGGCATTTCCTGTATTCCAAGATCCTCAGGGGAATCGTTATGAAGAGCCCCTGGATTTTAAAGTAATCAAGTCACTGGCCGAATCAGTAAGAACTTATGGCATTACTGCCTCTTTCACTTTGGCACAAGTGGAGGCATTGAGTAGACACTGCATGACGCCCAATGATTGGAGCAATCTTGCAAGAGCATGCCTTAGTCCAGGACAATATTTAGACTGGAGATCATTTTTGATTGAGTAAGCTAATGAGGAAGTGGCAGCAAACCAGGCAGCTGGGAACCAGGCATGGGATAGGGACATGCTATTGGGACAGGGTCGTTTTGCTAATCAGCAGACCAGCTACCCTGCGCAAGTATATGAGCAGATCAATAAAATTGGCATCAAAGCCTGGAAATCTCTCCCAAATAAAGGAGAGGTGAGTGGGAACCTTACTAAGATCCTACAAGGACGCACTGAGCCTTTTTCTGATTTTGTGGCCAGACTAGTGGAGGCTGCAGGCCACATTTTTGGTGATCCTGACACTGCCATGCCTTTGATTAAGCAGCTAGTATATGAACAATGTACCAAGGAATGCCGAGCTGCCATTACTCCTTATAAAAATAGGGGACTTGAAGCATGGATGAAGGTATGCCGAGAGTTAGGGGGCCCGCTGACCAATGCAGGGTTAGCTGCAGCCGTGGTGCAACTCACCAAGAAAAGGGGGAACAACACAGGGGCCTCAGGAGCTTGCTTCAGATGTGGTAAAATAGGCCACTTAAAGCGGAACTGCACTGACCAAGGAAATGGCGCAAGGAGGGATGAGCCACGCCTCGTACAGCCCGGGTTATGCCCCAAATGCCAGAAGGGGAGGCATTGGGCAAATGAGTGCTGCTCAGTTAGGAATGCAGAAGGACAGCCCATTGACTACCAACAAGCAGGGACCCATCCAAAAAACGGGCTATGGGGCCCCCGTCCTCAAGGCCCACAAATATATGGGGCAGTGACAGACCAGGCCGAGGGCCAATCACTGGAACGGTGGCCAACCCTGCGCCACCCGAAGGACCGTGGAGATCCACTAAGGGTTCCGCAGGGCTGGACCTCCGTGCCACCACCAGACTTATACTAACCCCTCAAATGGGGGTGCAGGTGATAGAGTCCGACTTTACAGGGCCTCTGGAGCCTGACACCATGGACTTGTTGATAGGGTGATCATTCTCAACACTACGAGGCCTTAGAGTTCTCCCAGGCATAATAGACCCAGACTTTACAGGAACAGTGAAGATAATGGTGGAATCCTCAAAAGGGATTACTGCTATATCTCCAGGTGATAGAATAGCACAATTAGTGATTCTTCCTAGCCTGCATAGCCGCTACCCTGCTGCTCAGAAAGAAAGGGGAAAAGGAGGATTTGGGTCCACAGGCACGGACTTGACATTCTTGTCCATAGAGCTGAATCAGCGACCCATTCTAACCTTAACAGTAGATAATAAAAGGATTCTAGGACTGTTAGATACTGGTGCGACAAAAGCATTATAGCAAGGAAGGCTTGGCCCTCCGGGTGGCTGGTTCAGGTCTCCTCACAAACCTTACAAGGCTTGGGGTACACCAAGGCTCCTGAAGTTAGTGCAAGACAACTTTCCTGGAGAAGTGATGAAGGTCACTCAGGCAGAATACAACCTTATGTGCTTGATTTACCCATTACACTCTGGGGTAGAGACCTATTAAAAGACATGGGCTTTAAGCTTTGCAATGAATATTCAGTGACATCCCAGAAGTTGATAAAAGACATGGGATTTCACTCAGAATTTGGTTTAGGAAAGCACTTGCAGGGTAGGAAGGACCCTGTCATGGCTCAATATAGAGTGTCATGGCAAGGATTGGGTTTTTCATAGGGGCCACTGAGGATGGCATTCCCATCACCTAGAAAACTGAGAAACCTGTATGGGTTCCTCAGTGGCCCCTGTCTTTAGAAAAATTGAAAGCAGCCCAAGAACTGGTGCAGGAACAGCTAGCACAAAAGCATATCATACCCTCTACTTCGCCATGGAATACACCTGTATTTGTGATTAAGAAACGATCGGGAAAATGGAGATTATTGCATGACTTAAGAGCTATAAATAATCAGATGCAATCTATGGGCCTGGTGCAACGAGGGCTTCCATTGTTGATGGCCTTGCCTTCACAATGGCATATCATAGTAGTAGACATTAAAGATTGCTTCTTTTCTATACCTTTATATAAAAAAGATACAGAAAGATTTGCTTTCACGCTACCCTCATGTAATCATGAGGAGCCTGATGAGAGATCTGAATGGGTCGTATTGCCTCAGAGGATGGCTAATAGCCCTATTAAGTGTCAGCTATACGTGGGGCATGCCATGCAACCAGTACGTGAAGCCTTTCCTAAGGTGCGCTGTGTCCATTATATGGATGATGTACTGTTAGCAGGAAAACAGAGAGGTGAGGTAGAAGAAGCCTATGAAGTGCTGGTGAAAGAACTCCAGCACCGAGGGCTCTTTATTGCCCCTGAAAAGGTACAATTGACTCAGATTGTTGATTATTTGGGAGAAGGATTGCTCCTTGAGTAGTTCAACCCCAGAAGATAGAGATAAGAAAGGACAATTTAAAGACTTTGAACGATTGTCAAAAATTATTAGGGGATATAAATTGGGTTAGGGGATTTCTAAATTTGGTAAATTATGAGTTAAAACCCCTATATGACATTCTTAAAGGTGATCCTGCCCTAGATTCCCCTAGGCATTTTAACAAAGAAGCGCATCAAGCACTAGAGTTGGTAGAAGATAGGTTAAGACAGGCATGCTTGATGCGAGTACAAGAGGATCAGAAGTTGTTGCTATGTATATTGCCCACTTTTAGACAACCCACAGAGGTGCTGTGGCAACAAGGACCTGTGCTATGGATACACCCCAAGGTCTCCCCAAATAAGAGTATCGAGCATTATCCCACAGCTGTTGCTGAGTTGGCCCAGCAGGGTCTTCAACAGGCTTTACAGTTTTTTGGTCTGCTCCCAGAGAGCATTGTGGTGCCTTTCACTGCAGCGCAAATTTCTGTGCTGTGTGCCACCATTGATGACTGGGCTATACTCCGATGCTCCTTCTCTGGTGAATTAGACAACCACTATCCACAACACCCATTAATGACTTTCTTTAAAGGAGCATCCTGTTGTTTTTCCAAAGGTGACAGCTACAGAACCTATTCCTGGTGCAATTAATGTGTTTACAGACGGCTCTAAGACCGGAGTAGGGGCATACATGGCCCAAGGCCAATCACCGGTCCAATGCCAATTTGCTCTGGGAACCCCTCAAATAACAGAACTGCAAATAGTATTAGAGGTTTTTAAAACCTTTTCTTGTGCATTTAATTTGATTTCTGATTCAGTTTATGTTGTTAATGTCTTGAAAATTCTTGAGGTGGCGGGTCCTATAAGGTCTTTCAGTTCAGTTGCAGGTTTATTCTCTCAGTTACAGGATCTTATTAGGAACCGCTCTAAGAAGTTTTTTTTCCCCAACACATTAGAGCCCACACTGGCTTACCTGGGCCTCTGAGCAAAGGCAATGCCCTAGTGGATGCTGCTACCCGGGAAGAATGGGTATTTACTGCCACCCCCATTATTCAAGCCACAGAATTTCATCAGTTATACCATGTTAATGCCAGAACTTTGCAAAGTAAATTTCAGCTTTCTAGGCAAGCGGCCAGGCAAATAGTTCTGGACTGTTCACATTGTGTGGAGTTTCAGCATTCCTCGTCGTTGGGAATTAACCCCCGGGGTTTGCTTCCTCTTAAAGTTTGGCAAATGGATGTGACACATTTTTCTGAATTTGGCAACCTCAAATATGTGCACGTGTCAATTGACACCTGTTCTGGTATTATCTATGCCACCGCCCTAAATGGAAAGGGCACAATGTTATCGCTCACTGCCTTGAGGCATGGGCAGCCTGGGGAAAACCAATTCAGCTTAAGACTGATAATGGCCCAGGATATACCGGACATCAATTTACAACCTTCTGTGCACAGATGGGAGTGCAATTGATCCATGGCCTGCCTTATAAACCCCAAGGGCAAGGCATAGGGGAAAGAGCTCACCACACACTCAAGGAGTGCATTATTAAACAGAAAGGGGGAATAGGCCATGGCCCCACCCCAAAGGAAAGACTTTCCCTAGCTCTCTTTACTCTTAATTTTCTAAATTTGGATGCCCATGGGGCTGCGGCAGCAGACCGGCACACCACTCCAGGCACTATGCAGAAAGGACTGGTGAAATGGAAAGACATCCTCACAGGCCGCTGGTGTGGCCCGGATCCTATTTTGACATGGGCGAGAGGGTCTGTTTGTGTTTTCCTCCAGGATAGAAATGATCCAGTTTGGGTACCGGAGCGTCTGACCAGGAAGATTCAATCGGGAAAGGTAAATGAGGCGGAGGAGCAAACAGACGATGCAGAAGCTCCTGTTGCTGGCCCTGATGGTGCAGATAAGTGCTTGCCATAATTGCAGCCATCTCATTGGCTGCCATAGGAGCCACAAGCCATTTCGTGCAGATTGCGCAGACTTTGAATGCGGTCTCGGCTAATGTAGTACAGGCCCTAGACATACAAAAGAATCTTATTGCCCAGTTAAAAGGGGGCTTGATGCTTATTAATCAAAGGATCGACCTGGTCCAAGAGTAGATTGATACTCTTTGGCAGCTAGCCGAGCATGGCTGTGAATGGAAGTTTCCAAAATTATGTGGGACTAGTGTACAATATCAGAACTTTATTCATGCTGTAAATCTGTCTAAACAGTTGTCAAGTTATCTTTTAGGAAATTGGATTGGTGAATTCGAAAACTTGATGACCCAGCTGAGAGTCATCATGGTGATCGTGAATTCTACCGGAGTGGATGAGGACCTGGCAGAAGGACTGGCGTCCTGGTTCTCTGCCACTATGGATCACCAGAAAGAGTGGGCGGGAATGGGAGCTCTGGCGAGCCTGATGGTGCTAATATTCCTAGTTTGCCTGTGGTGCATTTGCCGTGTTAGGTTCCTTCAGTGTCGCGATGCAGCCACAGTTGTCCAAGCATTTTTCAGCCATTGGAGTCGATCAGTCCCCCTAAGCTTGCTTGGCCTCCCTAAAGGAGAAGCCTTAAGAATGTTTTGCAGGATGCGAGGCTTAACACTGCACATGAGTACTCTGGCTTATGGGAACTCATGAGGAGTATGTCTGGGTGCACGCAGGTTGACACCCAACTGCCTGCCTCTGTGAAAAGGGTGTCAGACAGGTCAGGGATTGTCTGGGTGGATGACACCCAGAGCGATACTTGTACATGTTCCTTTTGCACTTCAGAGACTAGACCTCTGCTTCTGCCTGCCCTTTTTAATAAAGAAGGGGGAACTATAGGGAGCTGCATTGTACCACGCCTCTTAAGATGGCGCCGGTTTCTGCCTTCAGCCCTCCCAAGGGCTAGTGCTCTCGGGAGTAAACAACTCCTTTTTTGGCTGTAGGCGAGGATGGTGGCTTGCTTCCGCGTCCTAGGACCTATGGGCGATGTCCACGTAGCTTACTGGGGTTGGAGGCCCAGAGGGTATTTAGTCACGAGCGGGCTTCCCCCCCTGGGGTCAGAAGTCAGAAGATTGTACACAGGTCCTGGAGAGAAGAATCCTGAGTCATGTTCTTCCTTGCTGGCGAAGCTGGGCACGACAGTTAGGAATTATAATGGTTTCAAGAAGTGTCAGTAGTAGACTCTCCTCTAAGATCTACAACTTCACCAGCCCCAGGTAGCTGGCTAGGCTACAATACCAGGCATGGATTCCCTTAAGTCCAATTAGATGGCTGTTGGTTACTCCCAAGGCATAAAGTGGCACCATTGCATGCTTGGTTCTTTCTTACTATGCTGGTCATTGATGTGGCTCATAGGTTCAGCTTGCTTTTTTCCCCCTTGGCAGCTCACATGGCATTTTGGGTACTATGAGAGCTAGTTCTTGGGGAGGAAGCTTCCACATTGGTTCTAGCATGAGTTCTTCAAGTTCTGTGTCCAAAGTGTGTGGAGTCTTCAGCAATTGTGTCTTACCTTTAAGTTCTGGAACGTAACCAAGGGAATGGCAATGGCCTAAATTTGTACAAGAGTATGTTTTATAGAAACAGAAGAAGCTCTGGTTCTAAGAAAAGTTCAGTATATGCTCTTAAAAATATTCCAACAGTAGTGTAAATTGAGGAAGTAATTTTGCATATATACTAAGATATATCTTACAGGTTGTATCTTTTCATTATACATGCCTATTTCTGATCAGATACCCTAGGCTGAATCAAGGTGTCAGTTAAAGCTATACAGAATAAAAGCATATCTGAAAAGAACAAAGAAAACATCCAAGAAAATGCAGAGAGAAGAGACTGAGAAGAAGCATAGGGAAAAAGTCAAAGAAAAAAACAATAAAGAAGAGCAAGATACCTGAGGGCGTCTTCTAGCCTCTGCATATACATGCATACATGTGTACTCAGCTGCACACCCACCTGCATTACATGCACATGCGTGCACACACACACACACACACACATGCCTGACACACTCCAGGTGCCTGGTATCAGGAAATGGGTACATGCCAAAGGAGAATTACTTTGGCTTGCTGTAGACTCTGGATCCAGGCAAGGGCCAGGAGAGGCAGTTGTGAAAAGGACAGCCTGATGCTGAAAAGCCAAGAAGAAGTTCAAGACAGTCCTCCTTTAGGTGTCCAGGAACAGATCTTGTCAACAGAGAATGACGATGGTGTTTGATAGGTCTTTGTCTATGTCTTCTGTAGTCAAAAGTTTCTGGCCTACAAGCCCCAAGGTCTGGACCCATAGTCAGGCAGCAACTCAGTCCCAAATAAACATATAAAGGCTTATATTAATTACAACCTCTTTGGCCCATGGCTCAGACTTATTACTTGCTAACTCTTACACTTGAAATTAGTCCATAGTTCCTATCTATGTTTAGCCATGTGGCTTGGTACCTTTTCTCAGTGCAGCATTCTCATCTTCCTTCCTCTGTGTCTGGGTTGCATCTCTTTCTCCCCTCCCAGAGTTCTCTTAGTCTGGTAGCCCCTTCTATACATTTTATTAAACGAATATTTACAGTGTGTAAGAGCATAGTCCCACCACAGTCCTCAAGTACTGAAGCCACTTATTTTCCATTTACTGGTATTGAGTGTGGAAACTGCAGTTCTAAGAGAACTTGATGCCCAAAGCTGTATCCCTGCAGCCAGGTAAATACAATTCAGGAGGCCTGGAAAGTGAGAAGATAGGTCCTCTGCCTCATGCTTTGATGATATCTCCCCATGTTGGGAGCCAAAGTCAACTTAACCATATTTTATAAGTTAGCTTCTACAGCTAGCCAGCAGCCTATACTCTAGATAGCCAAATACCAAAGACTACACACCCTTATTGTTAAGCTAATCCATGACTTCAGGCTTTCTCTTTGACCTTCTCAGATCAGCAAGGTGACCTTCCCCAGACCTTCAACAGATAACAGATTTCCATATCAATTCTACCCTGTCTGTTACTTCCCCTCACATTCTTTTGAACATCCCACCCTTTTCCTCCCAGCTACCCGCATGGCAGAGATTCTGTATAAATATTGGCTGTAATAATAAAGCTAAGAGGAGGACTTGAACAGAGAGATTTGTCTTGTCCTTCCGTTCCTTTGTGTTCCTGCCTTCCATTTGCTTCCTTCCCAGGTCTAGGTCCACACTGAAGACCCTGCTGGCTGGGGCATCCCCATGCTCCTAAAGCAATGGGAAGATATCCTCAGCTAAAACATTAGCCTCTACAGGGGTTGTTATCTGGGGAGTCTCAACAAAGGCATAGAACCTGCTCAGCCTGCAAAGTATAAAATAGAAACCCTAAGTAGCTCACAGGATGGATGCTTTTCTAATCATTTTGGTAATACATTGGTGATCTCAGAGTGCTAATATTACATTATAGGTAAAAGATTCTACAAGATATCTCAGTGCCACAGTCAGTACATTTTTGCGTGCTTCTCCTGGGTGTTTGGCTTCTTAATCCAAGAGTAAAAATGAATATATTGGGATATACAAAAAGGACATGGAGGTCACATTACTATATTTTAAAAATTCTATTCTACATTGCAGTGGTACAAATTGAAATGCAGTAATAGATTCACATACATATAGTACGAACAAAAGTAAACCACAATGTACAAAGACACAAGTGGACCTCAGAATATTAACAAGGGCAGATGCAAACCACAGCATCTGAGAAAGGATAGCATGCACACTCAGCAACTTTCATAGCATTTGTATTTCCCCTGTGGATGGGTGACTAATATGCAGCTGATTTGTACCTTTCTATTTCCCATTTATTCCAGAGGTGTCACAAAGTTCACGGAATTATGGCAATGACTTTGACTCAGGCTGAGTGTTGCCCTTTGGAGAAAGAGAAGATGTGATACAGGGCTGAACTTGGGGACAGGTGAGAAAGTCATATGAAACAGAGCTAATAGGTCCCACAGTGACAACCTCATCAAGACAAGCAGGTAGTTTGGAGGTCATTGGATGAACCATAAGGCTTGGAAATAATGAATTTATGCCTCAGAGAACTCTGAGGAAATTGGAGCCATAGACAAGAAGGGCAGTGTACTTGAAGAGGAAGACAGCATCCACACAGCCAGAACTACCACAAAGGTTGTGTGCAAAACAATTAATACTTTTATTTATACTCATGGCAGCACTGTGTTGATATTTAGCTTTTCCTACCTACATAAGGGGAAGAAAAAGCCTATTTGTGACTAAAAAGTTCACAGTCATGAGACCTGTATTTCTATAAATCACTGCCCTTATTAATTTTTCCACTCTTACTATTTCCAGCTGAAGTTTTTTTTTTTCTTTAGGTTATTTTACCCAAGAGCTATAGGCATAGGAGAACACCATTGTGTGATGGACACCTATAGTCTTCCATAAGATCACAGAGCACTGGGATTGTGGCTTGCTCCATCTTACTTAAGCCCATTTCAGAACATTAGCCATATTAAGCATTTTATATCTTAAATAAATAATTATTAATGTGAATAATGTTAGTTTATTCTGTCTGGTTCTAGTTGTGATATGATATAATTTTTGTTCTGGTGGCTCTCACAGAGGACACATATATATCTGTGTATCTATCTCTCTGTGTATCTATCTATCATCTATCATCTATATGTGGTATGAGAGACAATGATCAAGGAGGGAATAAGCATAGTGTTGAGGCTTAACAGATATGAAGATACTTAAAATTTTAAAATAATCCAGATGGATAGGGATTCAATAGGCAAGCATCCTAAAATTCTCTAAGAATCGATAGAATTCAAAGTAAATATAATAGCCATGTCTCCATTCATCCAGTTCATGTACTCTTCAGCAACACTGAGGATTGAAGGTAAGTACCATAGAATATGCAGCATAAGTGCATATGATATACATGCAAAGTAAGTACCGGGAGATTTTATGTACATACATACACACTTATACATACATACATACACATACATATATATATTCTGAATGTTTAATAAAATATTTAATTTAAACTTTTATTTAACTATCTCAGAAGTAAAAGCTAAATGTTGTATTTATCATAGTTTCATGTACAATGGTTCTAGGTTAATTGTGGGAGCCCACAGAAATTCCTCTGAGTGACCTAATTCCATCCTGACTCAAGGTCAGAGAGTCTGAGGTTGTTTTGCTTTTTAAGACTGAATAAAAGGATGTTTGAGGATTAAGATTTCTTAATCCTCTAAGCCAAATAACAGGGTACTCAACCAAGGGCGTGGTTGTTAGATGCTTTGAGAATTTAGGAGGTGTTTAGGCTTTTTTTTTCTTAAGTCATGGTGTCCTTGAGAAGGGGGCAGGGATCTTTCTGCCTCTCTGCTTCTGTATAAAAAAGCCGTGAGAAATAGACTCAGGGCTGCTACAGTATTCACTGACAGCCTTCCTTCCTTATTCTGTATTCTATCTTCTGTCTCTGCCTCTTGGCTTGTTTTCCATCCTCCCTTCTCTCTTCAGGGGTGTTTGATAGCTGGGCTGGACCCAACAGTTAATATTACTAGTTAGAGAGACTATTTATTCATTTTGGATTTAAATTCACATCCATCTAATCCAGAGTCATGTCTTAGTTTATCACAACACATCTTTCTGTGCTTAGTTTGCTTGCAATCCTGCTACTTTTAGTCTTGTAGATTTTAGAAAGGGGTTCAATTCCCGTTTTTTTTTTTTGTGTGTGTGGCTATTGCCCTTTGTGGCCCATGACAGAGTGTATCATTGAGCTTGGGTAGGGAAACTGAACCAATAGGGTGGAAAAGTGTGTGTGTGCATGTGTGTGTGTAGAGAAAATTACTAAAGTTAGGTGTAATTTATATGAGTATGGAGTTATGTCCCTAGGTTCCTCGTATGCCATTTGACATACATTGAAAATGTCACAGAGTCAGTAAATACACTTTGTTTGTGGTAAGCCACAGGGGTTCAGTGGCTGTTTGTTACTGTATGCTAAAGATCCTAGCCATATCTATACATGCATACTCAGAGTTGTGTACACATACACACACACACTTGCATATACACACACACACCAAAGTTAGGAGTTGAAGCAAAGTTAAAAAAATGGTAAAAATTCAGTAATAATAAAAATAACTTTGGAATCCAAAGAGACTCCCCTTTTCTGAGACTTTGCTCTCAAGTTAATAATATGGCTTGGGATCACTCAAGGCCATGAACTTCACTGGCTGTCCTACTGGATTCTTAGCCTGTCTAACTTTAACCTTACCTTTAGTGAATAATATAACAACCTTATTATGCTTTGGGTTCTCCATGCAATCAGTGTTTACAATCTAAGCTAAGTGCGTAACTTTAATAGTAAATTATGTGCTCTTCCATGTCCCTAACCACAAATACTGTATGTTTGTATGTGTTTTGGCAATCTTCTGCTGAAAACAAAGAACAAGTTGAAAGCAACCTGAAACAACAAATACCCTGTAATGTTGGATGCAACATGCAGATATAGGCAGACAGGTGTTTCCTCTTTTGTTTGTTATTCTGGGTCAGGTAGAGTCACTGGAATAATTTCTTCTCTTGTAAAACTCCATTAAGGATTTCTACAAATAGTTATTCCATTTAATAAGTACAAAACAAATCCAGTTACTGAGAATAGGCACTGATTCAGAATAGACACAGTCTCAACTCACAGGTATTAAGGCACACACACACCCACACACACTCCAGATAGGTTGCATATTGGCAACTAATTACAAAATTATAAACAGATAGATACAGGAAAAAAGTGAAAAATTCAAATCTGGGCTCACTCTAGGATGTCACTTTTTTGACATTTTTTGAATTAAAAGTGTTTTTGTTTTTGTTATTTTACATACAAACCATAGTTCCCCTTCTCTACCCTCCTCCCACTCACACCGAGCTTCCCCTCACCCCACCCCACCATCCACTCCTCAAAGAGGATAAGGCCTCCCACGGGGAGTCAACAAAGATATTAGGCTGAGGCAAGATCCAGCCTTTCCCCCCTGTACCAAGGCTGAGCAAGGTGTTCCTCTATAAGGAATGGATTTTAAAAAGCCAGTTCATGCACTAGGGATAAATCCTGTTTCCATTGCCAGAAGCCTCCACCAACTGCTAAAGCCACACAACTGTCATCCACATTCAGGGGGCCTAGTTCAGTCCCATGCAGGTTCCCAGCTGTCATTCAGAGTCAATGAGTTCCCAATAGCACAGATCAGCAGTCTCTGTGGGTTTCCCCATTATTACCTTGATCTCTTTGCACAAATAATCCCTCCTCCCCCTTTTCAACTGGATTGGAAGCTTGGGTCAGTGCTTAGCTATGGATCTCTGTATCTGCTTCCATCAGAACCTGGATGAAGGTTCTATGATAACAATTAGTGTAGTCATAAATTTGATTACAGAGGAGGCCAGTTAAGGTACCCTCTCCACTATGGCTTTGAATCTTTGCCTGGGTCATTCCTGGGAATTCTTGGGAGTTTCCCTAGCACCAGGTTTCTCCCTAACCACAAAATTCTTTCTGCTGTTAAGGTATCTATTTCCTTGTTCTCCCTCTCCATTCCTTCCCCATCTCCCTAACCCTATTTTCTTCTCAACTTCTCATATCCCCACCCTCTATTTGCTTGCAAATTTTAAGATGTCATTTTTTTTTCCTACTGCATAATACTCCATTGTGTAAATGTACCTCCTCCCCTCCCCTCCCCCTCCCCCTCCCCCTCCTCCTCCTCCTCCTCCTCCTCCTCTTCTTCTTCTTCTTCTTCTTCTTCTTAAAACCCATTCTCCATTCCTCAGCTGAGGAGCATCTAGGATGCTTCTAGGTTCTGGCTATTACAAATAATACTGCTATGACCATAGTTGAGCAAATATTCTTGTGGTATGATTGTACATCATTTGGGGATATGCCCAAAAGTGGTATTTATTGCTAAATTATGAGGTAGATTGATTCATAGTTTTCTAAGTAAGTGCCATACTGGTTTCCAAAATGGCTGGTTTACATTTCCACCAGCAATGGAAAACTTTTCCCCTTGCTCCATATTCCATCCAGCAGAGCTTGTAATCAGTATTTTTGATCTTAGCTATTCTGACATGTGTAAGATGGTATCTTAGAGTTGCTTTGATTTGCATTTTCATGATGGCTCTTTACACTCTTCATATCTATTCATCATAGTACTTGAAGTCCTAGCTAGAGCAATAAGACAATAAAAGGAGATCAAAGAGATACAAATTGGAAAGTAGTCAAACTTTCACTATTTGCAGATGATATGACTGTATATATAAGTGACCCCAAAAATTCTACCAGAGAACTTCTATAGCTGATAAACAACTTCAGCAATGTGGCAGGGTACAAGATTAACTAATATATATATATATATATATATATATATATATATAATATCTTGTGGTAATTTTAATCAAACAAATGAAAGACCTATATATCAAGAACTTTGTTGCTGGAAAAAGAAATGAAGATGATAACAGAAAATGTAAAGATCTCGTCATCTCTTAATGTGGTATCAATATCCTTTCTTAAGTTAGCTTTGATTCGTTGATGAACACTGCATTTAAAAGACTTGAGAGCTGAATATTAGTGGCTGAGTGCCTGCCCAGGTCTAGAGTTCTGGAAACCAGAAGGCTGTGTGACGTCTCAGCTGGAGCAGGCAAGCTTCCCTGTGTCATTTTGTTCTGTTCAGGCCTAGTACAGATTGAATTACCTCACCTCTTTAGGGAATCATTATCTGCTCTATTCAGTGCACCAGTTCAAATGGCAATCACTCTGGTAACACAGAGAAGCCCAAAGTAGTAGTGTTTGAGTAATATTAAATAATGCTTCACCATTTTCAGGGCATCCTATGGCTCAGTCAAGTTGCTATAACATTAACTATCAAAGGGTTGACAAGATGATTTATCAAGTAAAAACGCTTGATCTTGTTGCACAGGCTTCAATCTCCCAAACCCAAATAAAGTTATGAGGAAACAAATTCCACAAATTTGTCTTCTGACTCACACACAAGCACCATGATACATGTACCAACACTCATCTGCACACACACCATGTGCACACACAATCACAACAAATATATTATATTTTAAGAAATTAACCAACTCAAACTATCTAATTCATAATAATAGAAGTTGTAATTGACTTCGTTTTCATCACTGTATCAAATCTTGATGTTGGTAATGGAACCACACTAAAGAATATCTATCTATCTATTTATTTTTAAAACATTAGCATTAAATTAGTCTTCCCAGAGCGGCCTCAGGCCACCAGGACACAGGCGCCTCCAACACCCTTTATCTTCTCTTCAGCTCTTCTGCTGAAAAATTTGGCTTTCACGATGACAGGCTGCTTAGGGAGCTTTCCCTTCCCCAGACCTTTGTAATAGCCTAATCACACAGCATCAATGATGGGAGCAGCTCCCGTTTTGTTCTTTGCAGGGTTGACCCGTGTCTGCTCACTTACCAGTGTCCACAATTTATCCAAGTTGACAGCTGGACAGAAACTTTGGTTCCTCCTTAAGTGGTAATGTCTCATACCAACTTTCCCGAAGTAACTTGGATGATATTTGTCGAAGTTGATCCTGTGGTGATGCATGCCTCCACCATTTCCTCGGCCTCCTGGGTGCTTTCGGTGTTTACCGATAAGGCCGTGGCGGTGGTTCACGTGGCCCCCGGAGTTTCCCAGTCTTCCTCAGTCTGGATGGCATGATGGCGGCCAAGAATATTTATTAAGTGGTGGCCACACTTTTAATATCCTAGCACTAGGGAGGCAGAGACAGGCATATTTCTGTGAGTTTGAGGCCAGCCTGGTCTGCAGAGTGAGTTCCAGGACAGCCAAGCTACATAGAGAAACACTATTTCAAAAAACCAAAACCAAAAAAAGTCATTATAAATCAATATGCTAGTGGAAAGAGCCATTTATCAAAGACATAATTGATACAAAAGGTTATTAAGGTCATTATCTCTAGTGATAGTCCATAACTAACCATGATAATATGAGAGCTTTAAAAAACCCAACAGCTAACTTTTATTAAATTTTTATTTTTATAACCAGCATGCATGACTTAGAACCAATTCAAAATGAACAGAAAACATAGTTTTAAGCATAGAAAGATTTCAACAATCAGATTAAAAAAGCACATCTTCTCATCTTCAGTGCAATGACACACGTTGTCAGATACATTTTGTTCTTAGACCATTTTATGCATGTGCACAGTACAAATTGACTTGTCTCATTCTCCCCCATCTGTCTGTCTCCACACATGTCCTTGCCTGGCCTCCCTACAAGTTTCTCTCTCATGCTTATGTGTATTCTTTCTGGTTAAACCTACTGCATTTGACCAGGGCTGTCTGTAGTTCCATCGGTTGGAGCTATCTATTGTGGCCAAATGGACTCAGCATTATGCACACAATAGAAGACAGTGGTTCCTACCCTCTGCCAGAACTGATCAATATCCAATAGTTCAATAATTGGGGTAAGACTCTGAGTAACCCTTCTTTTCTTATCTGACTGTTGACAGGGCTGCTCTGTGTGGGCCGAGTGCAGCTATCCAGAGTTCTGAGTTAGTGGCCACAGTGTTTATATCAACCTGAGAAAAGAGGATGGAATTTTAAAGCCTTTCAATCTATCTTCGGCTCTAACTGCCCCTTGCTCCACTCCACCCATCTGGGCTTCACCCAGACAGTTGAACTATTAGTTATTGATCAATTCTGGCAGCGGGTGTGGAGCCACTGTCTTCAGTCGTGTGTGCATTGCTGAGCCATTTTCTGAAATGTTCCCTGAGCCTTAGAGACAGTGATGTAATGTCTAGTTTAGGGCTGAGTCGACAACGGTTACATTCTCAGCAGCTTGCCATTCACCACTGAAAGGTGGCAGGGGGCTTCTCTGATCAAGGTTCAGGGCAGCTTTTATCTATGGCTATAAATATAGATACCACAATTTGGCGCTATGTTGATTTAGTAAAATGATGTTAAAGTCCCCCCTGGGCTAGTGTCCTCCCTAGGCCTGCATTATTAGGTCTTATGGTACTAGACAAAGGTCCCTACTGTAGAGAGTGGGCATGGGGGGATGACTGCTCCCCTTCCATGAAGTGAAAAGGGCTAGTACAACATAGGTGAGAAGAAAGAGGGGGAAGACTTCGGGCAGGGAGGCGAGTGGGTGATTGGGGAGACAGTGCGGTGGTGGAGAATTATTGACTGAGACAAAGGGAAGATAGGGAGTCATTTGGCAGCCTGCTGTCTAGTAGCTCAAATAAAAACACAAAATAAGGATTGATGGCAGTTACTCTGAATGGCTAGAAGGTGCTTACAGAAGCAGAGAGTTACTGAACATAGACTTCAGTCCTATCTGTGAGATACCTCCACAGAAGTGAGTCAGTGATGCTCCACGACTGTCACCAGAACAGGCTCTTGCCAATTCTTTTGCTTATCTATGAGAAACAGAGGATTAGACTCTATTGCTGAAGATATATGCCTAAATATACCGAGAAAGCAAACTGATAACAATCTGGATATGTCATCCTGGCTGGTCCACTTTCAAAGCACTGGAGAGTCCTGAGTGGGCTGCAGGAGGAGAAAAGGCATCATTAATCTTGTCCAGCTGTGAATCCTGTAACCCAGACCAACCTGCCAGGTAAGGTGTTTCCACCTGTGTGATAGAGACACAATTGCCTGAGTAACCAACTGCCTCTGACTGGAGCACAAAACATGCTCTTAAAATTTTATTTGCAACAGAACTCATGGCCAATACAGTGCCTTGTTATTCCAGTTGTAGTATGCCATTCCTACAAGTGAGAACATCTTTTTACAATAAAACCATTAGAATGGAGATGTAATTCTCAATATATTATCATGTATAATCTCTAGGGTTCAACCAATTTTAGACATGTATTTTGATAAAGCCTTTTGAAACAAAATGCTTTAGTTCAAATCTTATATTGAATTAAACATTCAGGTCTTTTTAGTCTCAGAATATATCAGGCCTGTCTTTGCTTTTACATCTTGAATAATTTCAAAGACTATAATCTTTGTGCATTGCAGTATATTCTTCACTTTGAGCCACTGTGACGGTTCCTGAAGAAAGAGGAATTTGTCAAATGTCAAGATATATTTTTCTCTTTGCATCCTAGGAACAGGTGTGTTACTTCAATTTGCTTTATTATTATCAGGCTCAACTTTGAAAGCTTAAAAAAGATGGTATTTGTCACCATAAAATAACTTTTCCTCTGTATTTAATCTAAACGTGTCATTGTATTGCTATTCATCAAATTTCAATTTATTCATTTTATGTCCCTATGTACTCCTAGTTTTAAAAAGTTTTTAAATTAAATGAGTTTTAATAATTTAGTAGTATCATTTTTATAATGCTATATAAAAATTATTATGAGGATCATATATAAACTTTTATTGCTCTAAAAATTTATTATTTTTTAATTTTTTCTTGAAATTTACTCTTTTATCCCTACTCATCAAACTGATCAAACTTATGTTTGATCATTTAAAAAAAATCTCTCACAATCAATTTGTGCTGTCATAACATTCTTGGATGTGCGGTGTTCCACTGGAAAGTGCTTAACTTTCTGGGATACTCTCTTCTGTTGGCATTCAAACATGGCAGTAATGTATTCTATTATTTTTTTAATATTAGGGATAACTTTGGTTATGTTTATTGGAGATCTGAATTCACAAATTAAGGTTTGCTACTAGGCATACAATAGTAACTGAAATGTCACTCTTAGGCCTCATGAGTCTTGCTAATATCTAGGGAAAATATATGTTTACATATACCACATGCATGCTAAAACACATACATATATTTTTATATCCTATTCATTTCTATTTCTATATGTTATGATTTCCCTATTCTCTCCTGTATCAGTAGGGACTTTTTAGAGGAACAGAACTTAAATGAATCTCTATATTTTTATCTATCTATCTATCTATCTATCTATCTCTTTATCTAGATCTATATAGATACTAGATACTACTATAGACACTAGATAGATAGACAGTAAGATGGATAGATGATAGCTAGCTAGATACGTAGGTAGTAAGAGATGGATATATGATAGATAGATAGACAGGCAGACAGACAGACAGACAGACAGGTAGATAGATAGATAGATAGATAGATAGATAGATAGATAGATAGATATGGGATTTATTAGTGTTTGAATGCTTACAGGATGTAGTCCAGCTAGTCTAACAATGATTGTCTTCCAAAGAAAGGTCCAAGTAGTTGTTCAGTCCATGACACTAGATGTCTTAGTTGGTCTTCAGTGAACACCAGAATCCTGAAAAAGTAGGCTCTAATGTGAGTGAAGAAATGAATTTGCCAGTGAGAAAGAGATCAAGCTTCCTTCTTCCAAATTCTTTATATAGACTGCCATCAGAAGTGTGTCCCAGATTAAGTTTGATTTTTAAAAAATATGGATTAAACCATGTCTTCCCCCTTCAGATGATTTAGCTAAGAAGGAAGCCCCTTTCAGGTATACACAGAAGCTAGGTTTTAGTTAATCCCAGATGTAGTCAAGTGACAATTTAGACTAGCTATGACATCTCTCCCCTTTTCTCTTCTCTCACTCTAGTGTGTATGTAATTCACCACACATAGTTGAGGCTGTTTTCTTCCTTTTATGTTTGTATCTTATTTCCTGGTGTTAGAATCCGAGATCTAGATTTCTTCCTACTTAATATATGCATTAGTTGTTTGAGTCTCTGTATTTGATTGAGTTTCCATTTTTTTTCAGGTTTTGTGGCATGATCTCCTCCATTTCCTGCCCTCACACCCACCTCCTTCTTTCCTTACCTAAATTGATGGCAGAGCAGACAAGACTGGCTGCCATCTTTAAGGTTGATCACTTTGGATAATGTTAGAACACAGTCGGACTTGTCTCCCAGCTCTTTTCATGTCTTTATTCAGGACTTCTTTCTTAGTTTCATTGGACTTAGACATCACATTCTTATTCTTTTGCCTGTAGCTGGTTTCCTCACTCTTAGGATTCTGAAAACTCACTACAGTTCATATACCCCCTCTGTTAACAGGCTTCCAGAACTTAGCACAACTGACTCAATGATGGACATACTATTCAGACCATAAAACTCAGAGTGTAGACAGCACCATTTACCAAAACAAAAAACAAAGGCCTAATCCATCACAGTCCATAGTTCTGGGAAAGTCTTTTAAACGTACTAGCATTGCTTTTGGCTTCTGTTGTTCTGATTCTGGTTAACTGTTCTTGTTAACTAAGATGTGTCACCTAAGATGTGATTTTGCACTTAAAGACTAACCTTGAGAAAGTTTTGGGGATAAACTGGGATGCCAAATACCCAGTGTAGTCTCTGGCCAGCTAATAAAGACTTTCTGTTGGCTTAAACCAGTGTCAGAGTAGTCTTCTATGGTGAATACCACAAAACACTGCTCTTCATGTTGTGCAGACATTTTCTTTTTTTTTTCTTTTTAAAATAATTTTAATTTGTACATACAAAAATATTTTTAATAATTTTCACATTTTTTATTTTTTGAGAATTATATACATGACTATTCCATTTACATAATTTTTATTATACTCTCTCCCTAGTCTTGTTACACTCATGTTCTTTTTTTTCTTTATTTATTTTGTATTTATCAAGAAAAGCATTAAAATGAATTTAAAATGCTGATAAGTTAACAATAACTTTAAAGAAAATAAAAATCATAAGCATGATTTATCAAGGGTGATAATGTAAATAAGTTTGCTACACATAAAATTACTTGGCGTTCAGCTTTCCCTCTGAATTTTTTTTTCTATCCCTGTATATCCTTATTCAAGGTCCCTTCCCCCTCCTGCCACATCAGGTCATTTTTTCTTCTCCACAACTCCCCATCCCCTCCCTGGGTAGGCAGAAGACAGTCCCATGGTCCCACTGATCCAATAATGCTTAGTTCAGTCTCCACTCCTGACAAATCCAGTTTTGTCCCCCCTCCCTCAAGAGTGAGTCAGGTGTTCCTATAGGTGGAGTGGAATCCGAAGGGTCAGTCCAGGGTGTTTCTGATCCCAAGCTGTTCAGTGGTTGTGGTTTGCAGCTTGGGCATGCTTGTTTTTTTTTCTTGTTTGTTTGTTTAGAGACCACTAATGAGTGAGTACATCCCCTGCTTATCTTTCTGAGTTTGTGATACCTCGCTCAGGAGGATATTCTCCAAATCCATCCATTTGCCGTGCAGACATTTTTTTTTTTACTCTGTATTTTAACATCCTCTGGTAGTCAGCCTTCTATAACATCTCAACCTGGTGATAGGACCCACAGCCATCTTGCATGGGGTGCCCCTCTTACCAGGCATGGACTTTGGGAACATGACTAACCCTCTTTCTTCTACAGTGGCATATTCTTTTGTCTGACAACCCTACAAAATATTATGCTAGATTGAGAAAATTGCATACCCTCAATATTGTTGTGTAATTAAAAACCTTTGTTGAGTTGACCTGAAATACAGATAACTTGATCAACCAGTTTAAGCTAGTTCAGGTTGGAATGTTATGCTAGGCAACTCAACTATATTTGATGAAAATAAAAGCAAAAGAAAAAGAAGGCAGCAAGTCTCAATAGCTAAGAACACTTGCTCTTCATGAGGACCTGTGTTCCATTTCCAGAACCCAGATGGCAGATCACAATCATCCATAACTCCCATCGCAAAAGGATCTGACAGCATCTTCTCAGCCATATACGAGAGCAAAACATTCATACCCATAAGGTAAAATAAATAAAAGCAGCAATTCCTTTTGGAAAAATGATGTTTTAGTGCTCTTTGAAAGGAATGTATGTCCAATGTATTTTTGAAGAAATTGTTGTTTTAAGAATGAGCACTGTGAGCTGTGTTTACTCTGGCCCTAACAACCGTTAGTATATCACAAGCAACCGTGTATTTCTTCCCATTTTCTTTATATTTGAAGCTTTCTTGATATTGCACCAAACATCTTTGCATTTGTAGCCTAGTTATGACATACTACTTCAATTCCAGTTCTCTTAGCTTCTCAACTCAGACCACATTTTACCACCCTTTGAAAAATTAATTAATTAGTGAATTTGCTAGTAATTACCACGATCTGTCTTTAATTAATATGACATTGGACTACACATAGAAAACAGTGACCTGTAGTTCTGCCATTGAGAGGTCAAAAACTAACAAATGATTATGATGTCAATGAAAATGGTTTGATGGAGGGAAAGAAGGTCAGGCTACAGGAAGGAGAAAAAGTGACAAGATGGTTGTTAAGGGTTACCAAGAGGAATAAATGTGGAAATAAAGCTGAAATAGCATTTATGTTTGCCACTAGATGCATAAGAAAGTGATCTGACTGGGTGACTAGACAATAGACAGAGCGCAGCATGTACATGGGGTGGGGGTGGGGGTGGGAATGCACACAGGGATAGATAGTCAAATACAGAGCTGTAGTGGAAGCTGCAGCCACATCAAATGCCCAAATCAAGAAAAAAAAGCAAGAATAGAATAAATAAAAGTACTATGAAAATTTTTTAGAAGGTCTTAAAAACATTTAATTATTAAAGCAGATATACAGCTAGATTTCCTAGGAAAGGCACAATTTAAAATACTTTTTTTGTTGTTTTTTAAACATTAATTGATTTCTTGTACCAATTATTACTGTATTTTATGAGCTCCAAATCATTTTTATAAAGTAATCATTAACCTTAAGTTTAACATTTATTTTTAGCTGAAGTTCTATGATAACATATGACTCTATTTCTTTTGTTGTGTATATTTAGAATCTTTTATCTAAACATATGAGCTTACTTCATGCCTAAGTATAGATGTCATGCAGAATTAAGGTCTACACATCAGTTTTTCATAGCCCATGTACCTCTGTGTTTCTCAGCCTGAGGACCATAGGATTGAGCCTAGAGTCACTGTACTATATAGACCAGAGTAATCCATTTATCAAAAGCAGAGTCTTTGGCTCATGTGTATAAAGAGGATGGTCCCACAAATACATTTACCCATCATGTAGTTTGGTCAGGAGGAATCAGCTCTTTTTCTTTAGCTAAATTGATTCTTATAATAGAAAGGATGAAGATGTAGGGGATAAGCATCTGTAGTAATGAAAAAACAAAAAAAATTACACTGCTCAACATTATAGTAATCTCATCCAAAGAAATACCCATGTAAACCAGCTTGACAAAGGTTAATGTTCCAGAAACAAAATGATTAATGGTGTATTCTCCATGAAGAGAAACCACGCTGCAAAAATAGTTCCTGGCAATGAATTGAGAAAGCTGCTAACTGAATGTAGAGTGGCTTTTGGTGGCTGGGTATTACAGGGGTTACAGACATGATGCATTTATGATGGATACCATAATAGAGCATTCCTGCCAAGTGACACACTCCATGAGTCCCACGGTGTAGGGTATAAACATGTAAGTTGCACATGGTACATCTCCCAAAGAATTTTCTTTTCTGGGAAAAGTCAGTATTATGGCGACAAAAGAGATTGTATAGCAAATGTTTAAGGAGAACCATCCCCTTGGAAATAGAACATGGGTGTATGCAGGCAGGAACATAGAAGAGTTAGGGTGATTAGGGTACAGTTCTCTGGGAAGATTACTAGAAATTCACTAAACACATCACAAAAAACAATTCCTTAGAACATGGGTACTTTGGAATCCTCTTAAGAATAACCCAGTCTCTGTCCAGTTGTTCCTTTCACTTCTTTGTACATACTTTGAATTTGAAGAGCTTAATAGTGTTATCATACAAAAAGGCTTAGTTGATGTGGACGATAATACTCTCGTCAATTAGTATTGGCCAGGACAACAACAGCACAACAACAGTGAGTTCAGCTCTTGTGATTTCTCTGCTTGTTCACAAGGCAGTTGATTGAAGACACAGACAATGACACTGATAGCCTGTGAACAATTATATGCATATGTATTTTGTTTCCTGAGATGGTAATGCTCTAGGCCTTAGGCAGGGAAGAACATTAGCATTCATAATGAGCATCTGTTATTTCTGATGCAGTTATCTCACACAGCCCACTTAGAAACCAACAGTTTGGAGAAAGACTCTTTTAATCTGCTCAATAAAGATTTATTGACTTGATGTTAGTGGATGGTAATGTCAGCCATTAAGAGCATCACTCATTTAGAATTTTATAATTTACAGATGTTCACATATATTTTTATTATTAAAATTCTCTAGGGAAGTGAATATGAAAAAATATTTATGTAAGTATCACAAGAAGTGAGTGAATGGTTACAAAACTCACCATTTTCTGATTTTTAAGTCCTAGTTTTAAACTTACACCCTATAGTTCTCTTAAAGTTAGATGAGTCAGACTGTAGGAACAATTGGGTGGTAGGACTGGTCTACCTTGTACAATCCTCTGTCTCTGCCACCTTTGTCAGATGTGGTGATTTGAATGAGAATGAGAATTTGAAAGCTTAGTTTCCAGTTTGTGGACTGTTGGGAAGGATTGGGTGTGTTCTTGTTGAAGAAGGTGTGTCACAAGAGGTGGGCTTTAAAGTTTCCAAGGCCCACACCAGGAAAGTCTCACTTTTTCTGCCTGTGGATCAGGATGTAAAGCTCTTTACTTTCTCAGCACCATTGCTGCCCTTCTACCAACTCACTTTCTGCCATGATGATAATGTACTAACCCTCTGAAACAATAAGCAAGCCCCTCGTTAAATGGTTTCTTTTAAAAGAGTTGTTTTGGTCATGATGCCTCTTCGTATTTTTTCTGCAGTAGAAGAGTAATTAAGAGAGAATACAAACAAAAAATTATGCAAGTTAGTGGTAGAGAGGGCCTCAGGTATGGACTTTTCACCATAATTCACTTCATACCTCATTGTGAACTTGAAGAAAAGATCTCTCCTGAGGGTGTGGTGTTCTCAATCTTTTGTATTTGGAACTATCACTTGGCGAGTCTTTGTGACATATTCAGTGGGTCTGAGGTGGGTTTTGATGTCTCCATTTGTTAATATGTTTCTGATAGCATTGCTTCTCCTTGTCTACAGAACACTCAAAAGGAGCAAGACCAAGAAAATACAAACAGAAAATTAGGAGAGATAAACAAAGCCCTGAAAGAAAATAAAGAAAACCAAGAAAAAGAAAACAAACAGGTGAAAGAAATTTACCAGGAATTAAAAATTGAAATAGAAGCAATAAATAAAGCACAAACCAAGACAAAGCTAAGAATAAAAAATCCGAAAAAAAAGACTCAGAACCATAGATTTAAACATAACCAACAGAATCTAAGAGATTGAAGAGAGAATCTCTGGGGTGGAAGACTCAATAGTGGTAATAGATACATCAGTTAAAGAAAACACTAAAACCAAAAAAGTCATAACACAAAATGTCCAGAAAATTTGGGACACCATGAAAACACCAAACCTGAGAATAATTGGAATTGAAGAAAGAGAAGAATACCAGATGAAAGGCACAGAAAATACATTAAACAAAATCATAGAAGAAAAACTTTCCCAACCTAAAGAAGGAAATGCCTTTAAAGATACAGGAAGCATGCAGAACACCAAATAGACTAGATCCACATAAAAGGTCTGCTTATCATATAATAATCAAGCCATTAAACCTACAGAACAAAGAAAAAATACTAAGAACTGCAAAGGAAAAAGGCCAAATCATCTATAAAGGCAGACTCATCAGAACAACATCCAACTATCCAATGGAAACAATGAAAGCAAAGATTCTGATCAGATATTTTACAGACACTAAAAGTACATGGATGCCAACCTAGACTACTGTACCCAGCACAACTATCAATCAACAGATGGAGTAAACAAGATATTTCACAACATAACCAGATTTAAACAATACATAACCACAAATCCCTCCCTACAAAGAGTCCTAGATGGAAAACTCCACCCTAAGGAAACCAGAAATACCCATGTAACCACAAACAAGTGATAAACCCATAGAAGAGCCCCCCCCCACAAAAAGGAAATACAAGCTACAAAGAAAAATGACAGGAAATATCGATCATTGGTGATTAATTTCCTTTACTATCATTGGACTCAATTCACCTATGTAAAGACACACACTAAAACAATAGATACAAAAACAGAAATCATCCTTCTGCTACATACAAGAAACACACCTCAACTTTAAAGAGAGACACAGGCTCTGTCTTAAAGAGTTGAGAAAAGACTTTCTAATCAAATGGCCCAAAGAAACAAGCTGGTGTAGCCATTCTAATATCTAACAAAGTAGACTTTAAACTACAATAAATAAAAAGAGACCAGGAAGGTCACTACTTACTCATCTCAGGAAAAATTCACCAACACAAAATTCCAATCCTGAATATCTATGCCCCTAACACAAGGGCACCTATACATGTAAAAGAAACACTACTAAATCTTAACCCTCATATCAATCCCGACACACTAATAGTGGGAAACTTCAATACCCCACTTTCACCCTTAGATAGGTTAACCAGACAGAAACTCAACACAGAAATAAGGGATCTACCAGAAGTTATGACCCAAATGGACTTAGTGGATATATATTGAACCCTCTACCCAAACAAAAAGAAATATACATATTTCTCAGCATCCCATCAAACTTACTCTAAAATTGACCACATACTAGGTCATAAAGCAAATATCAACAGGTACAAAAAAATGGGTATAACTCCTTGTACCATATCAGATCACCATAGTCTAAAGTTAGAGTTCAACAACATCAAGAATCACAGAAAGCCTACCAACTCATGGAAACTAAACATCATTTAACTGAACTACCTCTGGAACAAGGAAGAAATGAAGAAAGATATCAAAGACTTCCTAGAATTTTACAAAAATGAATCCATGTCATACCCAAACTTATGGAATATAAGGAAAGCAGTCTTAAAAGGAAAATTCATGGCACTAGATGCCTACATGAAAAGGTGAGAGAAATATCACACAAGGGAACTATCAGCACAGCTGAAAGCCCTAGAACAATTAGAAGCAAACTCACCTAGAAGGAGTAGATGGCGAGAGATAATCAAATGTAGAGCTGAAATCAACACATTTGATCAAAAAGAAACAATACAAAGAGCTGTTTCTTTGAGAAAGTCAACAAGATAGATAAACCCTTATCCAAACTAACAAAAAGTAGAGAAAGGGTATCCAAATCAACAAAATCAGAAATGAAAATGGGGATATAACAACAGACCCCCAGGAAGTCTAGAGAATTATCAGGTGATACTTTGAAAATCTATACTCCACAAAAAATAAAAAACCTAGAAGAATTGGATAGCTTTCTGGATGGGTATCATTTACCAAAATTAAATTAAGATTGGATTAAAGACCTAAACAGTCCTATAACCCCAAAAGAAATTGAAGCTGTCATTAAAAGCCTCCCAAGTTAAAGAAAAGCCCAACTCTAGATGGTTTCAGGGCAGAATTATACCAGAAATTCAAAGAAGAACTACTACCAATACTCCTCAAACTTTTCATAGAGTAGAAACTGAAGGAGTATTGCCAAACTCTTTTTATGAGCCCACAACAAGTGTTTTGCATTTTTCTATATACTGCCATATAGTTATGCCAACACCATTTCCCAACACAATTTTTACAGAACTTCAAAGAACAATACTCAATTTCATTTGGAATGGCAGAGAAGCCAGGATTGCTAAATCAATTTTGTTCAACAAAAGAACCTCACGAGGCATTACCACACCCGACTTCAAGCTATACTATAGAACTACAGTAATAAAAACAGCTTGGTATTGGCATAAAAACAGATTGTGGATCATTGGAATTGAATTAAAGACCCTGACATTCACCCACACACCTATGAGCACCTGATTTTTGACAAAGAGGGCAAACATATACAATGGAAGAAAGATAGTATCTTCAACAAATGGTGTTGGCATAACTGGATATTACTGTATAGAAAAAAGGAAATAGATCCAAACCTTGCACAAAACACAAATCTAAGTGCATCAATGACCTCAACATAAACCCAGCTACAATGACTTCTCAGAAAAGAAAGTAGAAAATACCCTTCAATGCATTGGCACAGGTTACCACTTCTTAAATATAACACAGACAATAAGAACAACAATCAATATGTGAGACATCCTGAAACTGAGAAACTTCTGTAAGGCCAAGGACACAGTCAATAAGACAAAATGACAGCCTACAGATTGGGAAAAGATTTTTACCAACACTACCAGTGACAGAGGATTGATCTCTAAACTATATAGAGAACTCAAGAAACCCGAGCCCAAACCTTAAATAACCCAATTAAAAAAATGGGGTTCAGAACTAAAAAGGGAATTCTCAGCAAAAGAATTACAAATAGCTGAAAGGCACTTGAAAAAGTGCTTAACATCTTTAGCCCTCAGAGAAATACAAATTAAAACAACTTTGAGTTATCACCTTACACCTATCAGAATGGCTAAGATCAAAAACACAGATGGCAGCCTAAGCTGGAGAGGATGCAGAGCAAGGGGAACACTCCTCCTCTGTTGGTGGGAGTGTAAGCTTGTTCAGCCACTCTGGAATGCAGTATGGCGGTTTCTCAGAAAACTGGGAATCAATCTCCCCAGGGATTCAGCAATATTACTATTGGGCATATACCCTAAAGATGCACATTCACATCCCAAAAGCATTAGCTCAACTATGTTCATAGGAGCATTATTCATAATAGCAAGAACCCAGAAACAACCTAGATGCCCCTCAGCTGAGGAATAAATTAACAAACTGTGGTACATCTACATATGGAGTACTACTCAGCAGTAAGAAAAAATGATATCCTAAAATTTGCAGTGAAATGGATGGATTTGGAGAATATCTTCCTGAGCGAGGTATCACAATCCCAAAAAGAAAATCAGGGGATGTACTCACTCATTAGTGGACTTTTAGTCAAAGCAATAAGAAAACAAAAGGAGATTAAGGGGATACAAATTGGAAAAGAAGAAGTAAAACTATCTGTATTTGCAGATGATATGACTGTATACATAAGTGAACCATAAAATTCTGCCAGAGAACTTCTATGGCTGATAAACTCCTTCAGCAATGTATCAGGATACAAGATTAATTAAAAGAAAAATTAGTAGCACTCCTGTACACTAAAGACAAACAGGCTGAAAAAAAAATAAGGGAAACATCACCCTTTATAATAGCTGCAAATAGCATTAAATACCTTGGTGTAACTATAACCAAAGAAGAAACAGATCTGTTTGACAAAAACTTTAAACCCCTGAATAAGAAATTGAAGATATTAGAAAATGGAAAGACCTTTCATGCTTCTGGATAGGTAGGATCAACATAGTAAAAATGACAATCCTAACAAAAGCAATCTACAGATTCAATGCACTGCTCATCAAAATCCCAACATAATTTTTTACAGATCTTGAAAAAAAATACTAAATTTTATTTGAAATAACAGGAAAGCCAGGATTGCCAAAACAATTTTGCTCAACAAAAAAACCTCAGGAGGCATCACCATCCCCGAATTCAAGATATACTATAGAGCTACAGTAACAAAAACAGCCTGGTACTGGCATATAAACAGACTTGTGGATCAATGGAATCAAACTGAAGACTCAAACATTAAGCCACACATCTATGAATACCTGATTTTTGACAAAGAGGTAAAAAATATTCAATGGGGAAAAGATAGTATTTTCAACAAATGGTGTTGGCATAGCTGGATGGCAGTATGTAGAAAAATGCAAATAGATTAAAGCCTATCACCTTGCACAAAACACAAATCCAAGAGGATCAAAAACCTCAACATAAAACCATCTACACTGAACTTGATAGAAAAGAAAGTGTGAAATATCTTCCAATGCATTGGCACAGGTGACCACTTCCTAAATATAACACTAGTAGCACAGACACTAAGAACAACGATCAGTAAGTGGGATCTCTTGAAACTGAGAAGTTTTTGTAAGGCAAAGAACACAATCATTAAAAACAAAATGACAGCCTACAGAATGGGAAAAGATTTTCACTGACCCTACAAATGATAGTGGACTGATCTCTAAAATATATAGAGAACTCAAACTAAAGCCCCAAACCCTGAATAACCCAATCAAAAAATGTAGTTCAGAACTAAAAAGGGAATTCTCAGCAGAAGAGTTAGAAATGGCTGAAAGACACTTGAAAAAAATGTTCAACATTTTTAACCATCAGAGAAATGCAAATAAAAACAATTTTGAGAAACCACCTTACACCTGTCAGAATGGCTAAGATCAAAAACACAAATGACAGCCTATGCTGGAGAGGTTGCTGAGTGAGGAGAACACTTCTCCATTGTTGGTGGGAGTGTAAGTTTGTTCAGCCACTCTGGAATGCAGTATGGTACTTTATCAGAAAACTGGGAATCAATCTCCCCAAGGATCCAGCAATACCTCTATTGGCGTATACCCTAAAGATGCACATTCACACCAGAAAAGCATTAGCGCAACTATGTTCACAGCAGCATTATTTGTAATAGCAAGAACCTGGAAACAGCCTAGATGCCCCTAAGCTGAGGAATAAATTAACAAACTGTGGTACATCAACACAATGGAGTACTACTCAGTAGTAAAAAAAAATTGATATTCGAAAATTTGCGGGCAAATGAATGGATTTAGAGAATATCCTCCTGAGTGAGGTATCACAAACCCAGAAGGATAAGCAGGGGATGTACTCACTCATTATTGGACTTTAAGCAAAAACATTCTTTTATCATTGAAAGATGATAGGTGAATAAAGTGATTTAAAACACTCACACAAAACAAAACAAAACAAATAAAACTTCTGGTTTGTCTGTAGAAGGATTGCTTAGCAGAAATTTGTGGTGGCCAAAGTGTATCCGTAGGCATTAGCTGGGACTTACTGTGCTTTCTTTATCTGTAGATGAGCCTAACCTGGCTTGAGAAGGTTTAGATTTAATTTTTATGTCTCGTGTATTTTAGAGAAAATAGAAGTTTTATTACTGTATGAGTTTTTTGTTATCTATTCTTAATGTTTTGGTTTTTATATGTTTGATATGATTTTCAAAAAACAATAAAAAACTCATAGTCTAAAAATAGATCCAGGCTGTTTTAATGTTGTTCTGATACTTCAGATATTTTATGTAGACTTAGTTTCTTACTCTTTTGTGGACATAACTTCAGTGGAACCATTCCAAGATCTTTAAAGGTAAATATTCCAAGATGATGTCTATACTCCTGCCACACAGTTAATGTAATTTTTCTAAGCTTGATTTTTCTTAGCAAATACATAATGATAATTATAATACATCCTCTCCCTGAAGAGGGATATATTACTTTCATCACTTTTTTTTTTTAAACAAGTAAATGCAAGTGGTTTGAGACTAGAAGATCTATGCTTGGATGCTTCCTTTTGTATTAATCTGTGGGCACACTCTGTCTTTCTCCGCATAATTAGTATCTACACCTTAGAGTAGTCTTTAGAATGATAATTTCTATCAGATCTTTAAATTTGGAAATGCCTACCTAACTAATTTTCCTTATGATTTACATTACTACACAATAGAAATAGCAAAACCCTAGCTGTTTTTTTCCTAATAGATATAAAAATTCTTTCACAACCAAAATTGAAAAGCAAGCCCACTGGGTCACTTTCTATGAAATTTACATTGTCTCTGTTTTTTATTTTATTTAATTTTGATAAAATTGATTCTATTTTCTGGGAACAAGGACATTCACAAGACCTCCTGAAGGCTCATCAAGCTAGTGACTATCCAAAAATGCCAAATTCTTTGTATCTTTATCAATCTGTTAGCACCTGTGTATACAGGTATATTTTTGACCTTTAAAAGGGAACTTCTGTCATTTTGACTAAAAGTATTAAAATATCTTCCTTCTACAATAAAAAGATGTCATTGTATACAAGAGCTCAAGGCTAGAACATAGCTAAATGACATACTGCCTCACTTCTGCACTGATGGCCTCTGGCAGGGGTGTGGGTGAGGAAAAACTTGTTTAAGTGTCTGGACACAGGGAGTTTAATTATGCTCCAGTAAGTGAATGATCAGCATGAATGGGCCTTTTTTTAAATGGGGAGATCATAAGAGTGCCTATGAATCTGAGAGGACTGATAATTGAATTTAAGATGGTGCATGATGTAAAATCGCCAAAAATAAATATATAAATAAAAAATTGTGTACAGAGCTAAATACAGAATCCCAACAGAAGAATCTCAGATGGTCAAAAGACACTTAAAGAATTGCTCAAAATTCTTAGCCATGGGGAAATGTAAATTAAGATAATTCTGAGATATCATCTTACACCTGTCAGAATGGCTAAAATCAAAAACACTGATGGCAGCATATGCTGGAGGGGATGTGGAGTAAGAGGAACACTCCTTGTTTGCTGATGGGAATGCCTGGAAATTAGTTTGACAGTTTCTCAGAAAACTAGTAAAAAATCTACCTAGTAATCCAGCAATACTACTCTTGGGCATATACCCAAAGCATATGCAATTTTATCACAAGAACATTTGCTCAACTATGTTCATAGCAGCATTATTTGTAATAGCCCGAACCTGGAGAAACAACCTAGATGGCCATCAACTGAAGAACAGGTTTTTTTTTTTTTTTTACTCATCAGTAAAACCAAAAAAATCACAAAAAAAGACATCCTGAAATTTGCGGACAAATTGATGGAACTAGAAAAAATCATCTGAGTGACGCAATGCAAACCCAGAAAGACAAACATGGTATGTAATAATGCATAAGTGGATTTTAGATTTAAAGCAAAGGATAGCCTGGCTACAATCCACAACCCTGAACAGCTAGGTAACAAGGAAGAACCTGGGAAGTGGAACTAGATAAGATCTCCTGAGTAAATTGGGACCACAGGGGAAAGGGGGGAAGGGGAGGTGGGAAGAGAACATGAGGGAATGGGATGGTTGAGTCAGGGAAGAAACAAAGGAAGAAAAACAAAATAAAATATCTTGATAGGGGAGCCATTATGGGATTAGAGAGAAACCTTGTGCTAGGGAAATATCCAAGAACCCACAAAGATGACCCCAGCTAAGACTCCAGGAAATAGGGGAGAGAGTACCTAAACTGACCTTTCTCCATAATCAAATTGATGATCTCCTGAATTGTCATTATAGAAGCTTCATCTAGCAACTGATGGAAGCAGATGCAGAGATCCACAGTTAAGCACTGTGTTGAATTTCCAGTCCAGTCAAAGAAGGGGGGAGAGATTATATGAGCAAAAGTGTCAAGATGATGATGAGAAAACCTGTAGAGATCCATGCTATTGGAATCTCACCGGCTTTAAAATGACAGCTGGGGAGCCTGAGTAGAACTGAACTAGGTCCTCTGAATGTGAATGATAGTCAAATGGTGTGGGCAGTTTGTGGAGCTTCTGGTAGTGGGACCAGAATTTATTACTAGTGCATGAACTGGCTTCTTGGAGCCCATTCCCTATAGAGAACACCTTGATACTGGGAAAGAGCTTGGTCCTATCTCAACTGGATATGCAGACTGTGTTGACTTACCCTAAGAGTCCTTACCCTCCTTGAGAAATGGATGGAGGGATGGGGGGAACTGAGGGATGACTGGGAAAAGAGAGGAGAGGAAGGGGAAATGGGTGGGTATGTTAAAAAAAAAAACCTAAATTAAAAAAAAGATATTTCGAATGAAAATTAGACAAACCAACATTTAAGTTTTTTTAAAGGTAAAATAACCTCAAACTATTTTTATATGTTTAACATTATTAAATATAGATTTTTTGGATTATACAATTGGAAGGTATATATAATTTATTAATGTAAACTATAAATGCTGAAAATTAAAATCTTAAAAACAGTATTTTTTGGGACTAGGGAGATAGTCAAGGAATGGTAGCTTGTGGCTCCCAGCATCCACATTGGTAGGGCTCACAACTATCTGAAGCTCCAACTATATGGGATCCAATGGCAGCTTTGGACTCTAAAACATCTATACACAAACACAAATAAAAGTGAATAAACAAAATACATGAAATGAAAAATAAAAATAAAAAAAAGGAGCAAGACCTTCCAGACATCTATGTATGATACAATTAGAGAATGCTATGGATCAGTTAGGTGTGAGATAACTGGGAAGTAGACAGGAAACTGAACAATATGGAGAAACTCACAGCTAAGACTTAAAAAAGATTTATGTTATTCCTGTTATTTGCTTTTTAAATTGTGTGTGTGTGTGTGTCTATGAGTGTGTGTGAGTGTGTGTGTGTGTGTTACTGTGTAGTCTAGAAGAAATCTTCAGATTGCCTGGAACTGAGATTGCAGGCAATTGTTAGCTGCCTATTATATGTGCTGGGCACTGAACTGAGGACTTCTGCTTTAGAGGATATGATGTCCTTTTCTGTCCTCTGCAGGCACTGTACTTGTACACACACACACACACACACACACACACACACACACTACACATAATTAAAAAAAACCCTTAAAAACCCCACCATGTTTATGGACAGTTTACTTAGCTCTAAGATATCTATGTTAAAAGGGAGGATGGGAAGACCCAATGGATGAATTTTTACTCAGTATTTTTAAAAGTTCACTGTTTCTAGTATAAGAGTTAATGTCACCATTCCTTGGATAATTGTTTGCTATCAGGCTATGGTGCTTTCTTTGAAAAGTCTAGTTTCCAGTGGTCTGGGAATTTGATCAGCATGAAGGTGTATTTGTGCTTTTGTTGGCTATGGAAATGAGGGTACTAATCTCCTTTAGGGAGTGTGATGTAGATCAGCACACTTCTTTCAGAAATAAGACTGGAATTTGAGTATCTTATTGTCATAAGATAGTGGTGCTGTTATAATCCTTTCTGAATCAGCCTCTGTGATTCTGATACCAGTTTGGAAGAAGCAACTGTTTGTCTGGGCACAGTTTGGAGATTTTTGCATAAAGGTATAAAATGAGTAGAATGTTCTTTTCTTTCCAGCAACATATAAACATTGATCCAATTTGAAATTTAATCTCAGAAAATAAGAATGCTAGACATATGGTATCTTAACAATCCTCAGATGGTACTGCAACAAAAATCCCATTAGAAAAAATTTATAAAAGAAAGTACCAATCTATTCTGATGCTTGCAAGTGGGAGGGGAAAGGGGATAATTAACAGCATGGAAAAATGTATTTCCATTGTAATGTAGTGATAGTCTACCATTCTTTGTAATGTTGGTATAAATTTTAAGAATCTATTATCACACACTTATTTGCATATCATCATTCAGGATTCTTTAACATTTAAATTTATTTCTATAATGTGGATTCCCAGGATTCATTTTGAAACTGGAGTGAAAATTGTCAAGACTCTGGGTATTTTCTAATAAATCAGTTTCCATGAGATTTGTAATATCAGATATTATTCTATTTTTACTGTCTTTCCTATCACTGATATTTTTCTTTTAAAATAGTGCTTTATATTTTTTGTAAGACAAAGGCACTCATTATGGCTGTGATGCATATTTGTTTTTAATTTGTGTTAACTCAGAGGCATTATATGTTATTCTTCTGTGTCTGAGTGGAAGCTGACAGGAAAAGATATCATATAACGTTGCTTGAAAACCACAACATAAACACCTTAAGCAGAATAGACAGGCTAGAAGAAACACACAGATTGTGACTTGTTTGGAGAGCCTTTTCTACATTTCTGAGTTATATAAATTTTGAAGATAAATATGTAAAAGGGAAAACATAATCGAGGAGGAAAACATGAAAACAGTTGCTTATGATTATATTCACAATTAACACAAAGGCAGGAATGCAAAACAGTTGAAGCAGAGAAAGGACTATCTGGTGTGTTGAGAAAGACTTGAGGCTCAACCCTTTCCCATTATTCACAGGCGCTCACTATGTTTTGTATTGGCAATAGAACATGTATGATCCCACATCTTCAGTCTTTATGTTCTCAATAGTTATATTAACCTTAATCATTTTAGTTTCTTCACTGAATTACATACTTTCAAAATAGACTACAGACCCTACAAATAAAGAATTACCAATAGAAGATAAAAGTTCATACTGTAAAATGCTCTGAGCCAACCTGAACCCTAGTAGTCTTGCCACTTCCTCCACTACATGGTCTCCAAAAGATCTGGGACTTCATTACTAGTTTTCTGTTTTAATGGATGTAAACAGAATGGAACTTTTAATTTAAGCTAAAGTTCCATCTATTTCTCATAACTTTTAATTTTCTACATGTTGCTTTATTGTGCTTTAACTTTGAAATGTAAAGTGCTAGTATTTAGCTTCCATGAAGTTTATGGCTGTTTGAAAGCCTAAGATTTTTTTCTATTAAAAATTTGTGATGTCTGTACCCTAAATTAGGCCTTTAATTCTTTCTAGCCTTTAAAGTAGACTAAGCAACACAATTGCTGTTGTTAAAAGTGAATGAAATAGTTCATCCACAAATTAGAGATTTTAGAATATAATTCTTTTTTTTTTTATTTTGTTAACCTTTATTGAAAGTTTGTTCAATGTGAATACTGAGACCAAGTAATAGCAATCTTATGCTAGAATATAATTCTAAGAACATCAAGAGTAAAGCATATTATGTTATTTCACAAAGGGAAGAGTAATTAACAGCATGGGGCAAGTTCTTGTATACAATCATCTTATCATCACGTCTTGAGGCTCCGTTGCATTTCAAGCAATATTTTTTCCTCTGTTATAAAATAACTTGATCTCAAAAAGGAGTTGAAAGGTTTTGGAACTTAAAAAAGTAAAATAGGGGATGTCTGGGTTTTTTAATTTATATTTTATAAAATTTCAGAAAGCAATGACCACCTAAACAAAAAAAATTAATTATTTATAGGATTTCTTTTGAAATAACTATAATGAGCTGTTTGTCATATTTCTTATTATCTGATGGATTCCAAATCATCTGTACATTTCACACTATTTAATAAGGGGGAAATTTTTCAACAGTTTGAACTTCATTTGCATTTTTCAGATGAAATTAGAAGATTCTCAGTTTGAAAGATGGCGACTCCTCTTTTCTACAAAGAAATGTGGAAGGAGACTTTTTGACAACCAAATATTCTTAAAAGGATGTCAGAGATATGAAGAATAGTAATCATGGAGATTCATGATGCACACTGGTTTCCCATGGTTCATTATGCAGATACCATTTACTCAGAGAGATTTAGCTTCTTTTGGAGGTGAACTTGACTTTTATTTTCACAAACTTCATTAGTCCCTGAGGTTGTAAGTAAAAACAAACAAACAAACAAACAAACAAAAAACCCAAACAACCCTTGGAATTTCTTAGAGACAAACTGCCTGACTTCTGCTTAGACCAAAGACCCAATAATCTTGACTTAAAGAAAATCTTCCCAGTATTGCAATTTCTCAGAGAATTGAGTGCCTGAATGAATTAAGTGGCTTCTGAACACATTGAGGATGGAATCATTATTTCTAACATTCTCAGACATGTTAAATTTTCTTAAAAATTTTTTTCTTGCTAAAAAATTTACCGTGTCAACTCTATGGAATCCCAACTGAATTATTATATCATGTTTAAACATACTATCTCCTTAAAACAGCTTTTCAAGTACAGACTATGGTGTCTTAGTCTTTCTTGCTCTAGCCTAAAGTTCTTCTTTTTCTTCATTATCCATATTTTAAATGATAGTGAAGAGCATATATTGATGAAGACAAGAACTTAGGGGTTCTAGAGGACCCTGCTATGTATTCTTCTTCTAGCCACTGGTTTAGCCTGACTCAAAAAGTAAAATATCTCCTTCACTTGTGAGGCAGAAAGAAGAGTGAAATAATTTGGAAGATGGGCTGGGGAATTGGTGGGGCCATCTTTGTTAAGTACTACGACTATAGCTTCACAGAAATTACTGTGCATTTTTGAGCTTCATTCTCCATATTGATTAGTAAAAGGTGGAATTTCTGATGGATGTTACTCTTAGACCTAATAAGGGGATGGATAGGAGGCACAATGCTTGCTGTTTTTCTGAATACATTGAGATTACAAATATCCATTTTTTTTAAAAAAGAAAATGAACTTATGGTTGGATATATGTAACATATTTGCTGTTTCCTGCCTGTAACTTAGCAAGCTCTACTAAGCCACTGAAGTCATAAAATGAATATTATAATTATCTGTTTTATGATAAAGTTTGAAAGTTTTTATCATGCTTGTTGACATTTGGATAGTAACTCCATGACAGATTGCATTGTTATATGTGCACATGAACCACTGAGTTCAAGTATTGTTTGCCTAAAGTTGGTGTCATACATGATCACTTTCAGTTAGTTTTGGCTAATACACGTGTTATTTATTCTACTTCAGCATGAAGCCCTCCCCCCAATCAATGGAAAAGGGACATCAAAATAAATCATTGCCACCAAAATATTGAATACATTCCTTGAAGAGTTGGAGAAATATAGATTGTTTCTGTGACAAAATGATGAACTATATTGGATTTGACTATATAAATTTCTTACAAGTTTCTTAACATAAAGCTGTTTGCATTAGAAAAGCCTCATTTTTCCTTCATCTAGTGACTGATGGAGGCAGATTCAGAGACCCATAGCCAAGCATGAGGCCTAACTCAGGAGTCCTATTGAGGGGAGAAAGGAGGAGCCAGTGAGCTCAGGGGCATTTCAGGAAATCACAGAAAAGGCTAACTTGGCTCATGAGAACTCACAGAGTCTGAGCCAACAACCAAGGAGCCTGCATGGGACAGACCTGGATCATCTGCATATATGTGACATTTGTGTAGCTTGGTCTATTTGTGTGACTCCTAGCAATGGCAGCTGGGGCTGTCCCTGGTGCTTTGGCTGGTTCTTGGGAACCTATTCCTTGTGTTGAATTGCCTTGCCCAACCTGAATACAGGGAGAGGTGCTTGGTCTTATGGAAGCTTGATATGCTATGCTTTGCTGGTGCCCATGGGATGCCTACCCCTTTCTGAGTGAATACAGAGGAGGGGTGGGCTGGGAGGGGTGTGAGGAGGGAGTGAGAGAAGATAAGGGAGGGAAGGCTGCAATTGGGATGTAAAATTAATTAAATTAGAAAAGAAAATGCTAATTTGTTTTAATATGTGTGTTTAAGTCAATTTAATTCAGCAGGCACCATTTAAACCTAAGGAATAATAATACACCACTCCGAGAATTGGATTTCTACTTAATATGTCCTCTTTCTGTCCAATGCACAAAACAAATAATGAGATGGTGATTGTCCAGGGTGAGGAGGGGAATTGGGGAAATTTTGATTGAAGTGTACAAAATTTCTATTATGTGGTGAATCAAATCTGGCTAACAAATGTACAGCTTGAACAATATTGGATGCTAGTTGATTTAATTGTGGTATTTGTTGCATGTTAAGATATAATAAAGTACAATATCAAACATACTCTAAATTTATTTGACAGCTAAATATATTAAAGCAAAAATGATTTTTCAAAATTAAAATTTTTCTAAAATTTTTTTTGAGTCTCTCAGCTTCCATTCTTTTTTTTTTTTCCCAGCATATTCTACAGATAATCATGTAGGTTTTCTTAGGAGATGAATACAAACTACTATTTAACTTCATGTGTGTCTTTCCAGCTGGACTTCTGTTCTGAGGCATCTATGGCATACTCATCAAAGTTGTTGTTTGATATCATCTCATCTCAGTCCCTGGTTCCATATGCATGCTAAGGCAGAAAATGCTACCATGACTTGGTGATTGTGGCTCCTGTCCTCCAACAGTAAAATTTGTTATACATTGACTATGTAACATCTATTTTCCTTAGTGTCATAGGTTTCTATAAAACAAGGTATAAAAGTTGAAGAGACACAAGTCTGACCTACAAGGCTCAAGGCTGTCACTCTTGCAGGCCTCACTGTATACCTTGAGTTCTTTTCCTGAAACACATGAACTCCCTCTAAACCACGGCCATATTTATTGTGTGTCTCCAGTGCTGGAGAGATGGCTCAGCAGTTAAGAGCACTGTCTGCTCTTCCAGAGGACCTGGGTTCGATCCCCAGCACCCACATGGCAGCTAACAACTGTTTGTAGTTCCAGTTCCAGGCAAACACCAAGGCTAATAAATAAATAAATAATAAATAAATAAAGTTTTATTGTGTGTCTCCTAGAGGCTGGTGTGGAGTGTGGATGTGTAAAGGACAGAGAGTAGCACAGAAACAAAACAAAGCAAAACACTGAAATTACAGATCAGTGTGACTCAGTTACCTTCTCAAAGTGTATTCCAGTGTTGAGTGCTACCAAAGAGAGAGATATTGATCAATTTTTAGTTGCCAGAGTATGTTTAAAATTGTATGCTCATTTGAATCATTCTGGAGTTCTCTAAAACTACATCAAAAATTTGAATGACATTTAGAAATCTCTAACAAATGGTAAAGAGGCTTGTATTGCACTGATGTATATGTGGGTGTACGTGTATATATAGGTGCATATTTAGATGTTAGAGGACAATGAACCATAGTTGGTTTTTTGTCTTACACCGTGTTGATCCAAGGGATCAAGCTCAGGTCACCAGGCTATGTGGCAAGGTCCACTGAGCCACTTTATTGGCCCTAAAGATACCTGCATTATAGTCAACGTAAAAATATTTTCAGTGAATCTTCTCACACATTGATTGATTGCATAGTCATTTTTAAGTCTTGATGGTGTAGATGTTCATAATTTGAGATACAAATGAAAAATACAAAACAATACAAACCCCACACAGTTCTTTCCTGTTGTGGCACTGATTACTCCATGGTGGTTTTGAATCCTCAGGAAGCATGCTCTTATCACACAGGTGCTCTGATTAGTGCATTTCTTCATTAGCTTGCATTTGACATTTTTCCTTATTTTCGCCCTGAATTTTTTTCTTTAAATGTCATTAGATTATGTAAGTCTAAGTCAGAAAACAAATCTGTTAATGTGTGTTGAATTTTGTCTGTTTGTGTCCCCTGATTGTCTTGGATTCGTCTGACCATTTCAGGAGAAAGAAAGTCCCCTCCCCTCCAAAAATTGGGTACATTCAAATCCAAGTGAATCTGTGAATAATTTTCTGTGATGAACGTGAACCAGTTGCACAAAATGTCAAATAATTTCTATGCATTTGGTTATAACAGACTGGATATAAAGTGAAATGGAGGGTGGAGACTGGGACAAATCTGTAATTCTCTGTTTCTAAGAAAGATGTACATTGCCATGCTTCGTTTCTTAGTAATTGATCACTCCAGTTATGTTTTTATTTAATGTGTCAAATGTCAATGTCCTTGCAGAAATATGCCTAAATTGTTTGCTTTTTCACATGATATTTTTATTTCTTCCCATTAAGTGATACATAGGGACTGACTCAAACTCTTAGGAACCCCCTTATCTATATACCTTCTAGAAAACTTGTGGAGAAAAAAGTTATGTTAAAGTTACCCATTCACTTTAACAAGCTTGACTTTCGACCATTGAAAGGTACATGGGATCTCACCCCCTATGCAACATATTTGTACCTTCTGAATCAGACAGAAGTAGGTCAGTAAACTTATAATGACATCCTCTGAGATGTCGTCTGTGCTTAGGTATAAATACAGACTGTGTTCTGTATTCCTACAGGAGGGGATTACCAGGCTGTGGGATAACAAGCAGAAAAGCAATGGAGACATTCTATGCTGACTGCCTCATTAAAAGTACCTTATTTTACATGGCCAAGTCTCGTTTTTAAGAAAACTGAAAGTCATTACTAACAGATTACTGAAGAAGAGGTCTTAATAGGTCATCATCAGCCAAAAACCACAAAGTGGGCCTATATAGTGAGGGCAATGGGAGTACGAATTGCTTCAATCCCCACTAAACTATTTGTATTCTATATACCATATTGTATAAATTTGAATATTTAGTTTTATGAGGAATAAATCTATCTGTAGAGTAGTATTTTCAATGATCCTTCTCTGCCCAATGGAAGACTCAATGAAGTGGTGATAGCTTCACTTTTAATTACTCTGCAATAGGAAACTTCAGTGCATTGGGACTGACTCAGACTCTTAGAAACTCCCTTATCTAAATTCCCTCTAGAAAACTTGTGGAGGAAAAGTGATATTAAAGTTACCCATTCACTTTAACAAGCTTGACTTTAGACTGTTAAAAGGTACTTGGGATCCTACCCTCTATGCACCCCAGTAAAAAGAGTTGGTCCTATCTGGTCTCAGGGAAATGGCTGGTCTTTTATCTTTGCTAGAGACCCACTGATGCATGACAACTTTGGAGCCATTGCCAAAATCATTTTAGAGTATTATCCATAACATATATCTGATCTCAGCATCTCCAATTTACTTTCCTGAGTTAGAATATTCCCTCAGAGACTCTGACACTCCTTTAGGTTATCTCTGTGAGTCTACACCATCATGGCTCCCTTCTTGTTCTTGGCATACTTCTTGTTTCTCCCACTTGTGGTCTCACTTCCCCTCTTTTTTTAATATCTAATATACCTTATTATTATTATTATTAACAAAGAAGTCACACTTTCTATCCTTGTATATCCTTATTCAAGGTCCTTTCCCCCTCCCACCACATCAGGTCATTCTTTCTTCTCCACAACTCCCCATCCCCTCCCTGGGCAGGCAGCAGACGGTCCCATGGTCCCACTGACCCAATATTCCTTAGTTCACTCTCCACTCCTGGCAGATCCAGTTTTGTCCCCCCTACCTCAAGGGTGAGTCAGGTGTTCCTCTAGGGGGAGTGGGATCCAAGGAGTCAGTCCAGGGTGTTTCTGATTCCAAGCTATTCAGTGGTTGTGGTTTGCAGCTTGGGCATGCTTTGCTTTTTTCTTGTTTGTTTGTTTGTTTAGAGTCCACTAATGAGTGAGTACATCCCCTGCTTATCTCTCTGAGATTGTGATACCTCGCTCAGGAGGATATTCTCCAAGTCCATCCATTTGCCTGCAAATTTTAGAATATCATTTTTTCTTACTGCTGAGTAGTACTCCATTGTGTAGATGTACCACAGTTTGTTAATCCATTCTTCAGTTGAGGGACATCTAGGTTGTTTCCAGGTTCTTGCTATTACAAATAACGCTGCTATGAAAATAGTTGAGCTAATGCCTTTGGGGTATGACTATGCATCTTTAGGGTATATACCCAAAAAGTGGTATTGCTGGGTCCTTGGGGAGATTGATTCTCAAATTTCTGAGAAGCCGCCATACTGCATTCCAGAGTGGCTGAACAAGCTTACACTCCCACCAACAATGGAGGAATGCTCCCCTTGCTCCACATCCTCTCCAGCATAGGCAGCCCTCTTTGTCTTTTATCTTAGCCCATCTAACAGGTGTCAGGTGGTATATCAAAGTTGTTTTGATTTGCACTCATTTCCCCTCTTAAGGTGGAAATAGATTAGTGATGACTATTCTTCTCTTTTTACACACTAGCAAAGCTGCATTTGTAGCATCAATCATATGTACAGCCTTAAACTGAAAACACATCACAGCATATGAATTTGCAAGTCTGTATTTTAGCTGAATGCCATGAACATGGTAATTCACTGTCATTCTGAGCAAACCTGTTTATGAGTGAACTTCTCTGTGTCCTTGGCTTGCTTATCTAAGTGCACTTTCTCTATAATGAGAGATGTGCTTTAAAAATAAGGATTGATGAACTAGGATGCTGAAATTTTACAAATAATAAGAACAATGAGGTTTACAGAGGTTAAATAACTTTGATTGAGTGTGGATTAGTAAGATGCCAATCTAAGCAGTTTGCCTATACATTCAACCTTATAATTGTAAGTAAAATTTTCTTCAACATTTCATCTTCCACATAGTATATTATACTGAAAACTCATGATGCAGCTTAATCAGTTTTTGGTTTTATTAAATCAATTGGTTCTAATGCTTATTGTCTATTGCCTGACTGAATAGCATAGAGATCAAGTGAGTTGCTCAGGAGGATGATGGAATAATGAGATAAAAAAGTTAATAAAGTTATTATCCATGCTTCTGTTATAAGCAGCACAGATCTTGGTTATCATTTTCTTCTGAATATACCCACTTGCCCAATCAGTAGCTTTGAAAAAAAATGCTTCAGCAAAATAGTTCTAGGATTTCTTAATTCTTCTGCTTTCTAGTAAGTGTTGATCAGTCATCAAATGACTTTATTTCTGGTCTAGGGAATTGCAACTTGAGAGATAAATATTTGAGTGAAACTGAATATGTGTTCCAAATTTAGAACACAAATATTGTCTTTAAGATGGATTTAGTGCCAATGATGATATATGCAGATGAGCTGTGAGCTGAAGCTTTCTAGTCTATAGCTGAATGGTCAGCTGTCATATCAACTGAAAAGATCTCTGAGACAACTTAGGCAGATTCAGACAGATGACTTCTAGATTTCATTTTCATATTCCTGTACCATCTTATTAAATATTTCAGTGAGTTTACATAAGGCTAGTAACAACAGACTGCTATGCTTTTTCTCATACACTGGCAAGAGCTGAATTTACATCACCAATAATATTATATGCAGACCCAAACTTATTGCTCATCATAACATATAACTTTCAATCTCTGTATTAGATAGCATGAACTTGGTGCCCCATTGTCATCCCAAACAAACCTGTTCTTGAGTGAACCGCTGTGCCTCCTTAGTTTACTTTTCCAAGTGCATGATCCGTCGTTCTCTAGAATGAGAGATTCTGGGGAAATCAGGATGCAAGCTCTTAGCTACTGTTATAGCACCATGTTGGTATGCTGTTCCTATGTTCCCATCTGAGAACATAGCCTGAATAAAACTGAATTGTTTTCCAGATGTAAGTATAAGGGAAGTTTAGGGTATTTCTTTGCTAACCAGGGGTTTCCAGAAGGAAGAATCCTGTATCATTTACAACTTGAATTAACCTCTATAAAATTTAGAATCTTTTTCTAGAAATTATGAAATTAGGTACATAATTTTTTAATATTACTTAGTGAAAGTTCACTAAGAAGTAGGAGGATGTGAATATAGCAAAGTGTGTGGCACACTGGCTCTGAATTAAAACTAAAATTTTCTAGATTTTTTTCATCATCATTCATTTTTCTTTGTTTCTTCCTTTCCCTCTGTTAAAAATTTATATTTGACTACTTTCTGTCTTATTCATTTTTGTTTCGTTTTGTTTTTTTTTAAATTATTTATTTATTTATTTCTTAAGGATAAAATACTATTGGCTTATTCTTAACAAAAAGAAATAATAAAAGGGAAAACCTACTTCAATAAAACTAGAAATTAAAAGGTAAGCATTCTAACAGATATGAATGAAATTTCAGAAAATCATAAAGGCATACATTACATATTAGTTTCAATAAATTGAAGAATCTGAAAAAACTAATGAGTTTTTAGATAACAAAATTAAACTTTAATTCAATAATGATTTTAACAAATGCATATTTTGTAACCTGTTTGAAATACTAATAAAATACTCCATACTAAAAATAAAAAACAGCAATAACAGAAACAAACACAAGAAAATATAGACTTACTACAGTATTCCACTATAACTTAAAACTAAGACAAATGTATGTGATATCATTCCATAAAGCTTAACAAATAAACAGAGTCTTTAAATGTTATAAAGCCGGTGAAGTCCTGATATTAATTATAGTATTTCTTTTTTCTTTTTTTTATTTGGTGATTTTACATCATACATCTCATCAAAATCAGTTATCAGTTCTTTCATTTTCATACTCACTCTTATGATCTCTCCATTTACAAAAAAGCCCATTCATGCTGCTCAATTATCTACTGGACAAACCCCTTAAAAAAAATGAGACGTTCTTCAATCACATCCTTGCCAGAAGACTTCAATGCAGAAGTGAAGAACTGTGTCATTTAACTATGTTCTAGCCTTGAGCTCTTGTATACAATGACATTTTTTTTAAGTCCACTAATGAGTGAGTACATGCCCTGCTTCTCTTTCTGGGTTTGTGATACCTTGCACAGGAGGATATTCTCCAAATCCATCCATTTACCTGTGAATTTTAATATCATCTTTTCTTACTGCTGAGTAATACTCCACTGTGTAGATGTACCATAGTTTATTCATCTATTCTTCAGTTGAGGGACATCTAGGTTGTTTCCAGGTTCTTGCTATTATGAATAATGTTGCTAGGAACATAGTTGAGCTAATGCTTTTAGGATGCAAATGTGTATCTTTAGGGTATATGCCCATAAGTGGTATTGAAACCGCCATACTGCATTCCAGAGTGGCTGAACAAGCTTATACTCCCACCAACAATGGAGGAGTGTTCCCCTTGTTCTGCATCCTCTCCAGCATAGGCTGTCATCTGTGTTTTTAATCTTAGCCATTCCGACAGGTGAAAGGTGGTATCTCAAAGTTGTTTTGATTTTCATTTCTCTGATGGCTAAAGATGTTGAGCACTTTTGCATGTGCCTTTCAGCTTCAGCCATTTGTAATTCTTCTGCTGAGAATTTCCTTTTTAGTTCTGAACCCGACTTTTTCAATTGGGTTATTTAGGGCTTTGGGCTCTAGTTTCTTGAGTTTTCTATATATTTTAGAGAGCAATTCTCTGTTGCTTGTAGGGTTAGTGAAAATCTTTTCCCATTCTGTAGACTGTCCTTTTGTCTTATTAACTGTTTCCTTGGCTTTATGGAAGCTCCTCAGTTTCAGGGGTCACAGTTATTGTTTTTCTTAGTGTCTGTGCTACTGGGGTTATATTTAGGAAGTGGCCACCTGTGCCAATGTGCTGGAGGGCAGTTCCCACTTTCTTTTCTATCAATTTCAGTGTAGTTGGGTTTATGTTGAGGTCTTTGATCCACTTGCATTTGAGTTTTGTGCAGGGTGAACCTATTTATATTTTTCTACACACTACCATCCAATTAGTCAGACACCATTTGTTGAAGATACTATTTTTTTATTGAATATTTTTGGTCTCTTTGTCAAAAATCAGGTGTTCATAGGTGTGTGGATTAACGTCGGGGTCCTCAATTTGATTCCATTGATCCACATCTTTATTTTTATGCCAGTATCAAGCTATTTTTATTTGGCTACTTTTTGCAAAACTAATTGTCTTAGTGACTTTTCTATTACTGTGAGGAGACATTGTGCCCAAAGCATCTTACAAGAGGAATACCTTACTGGGGGCTTGTTTAGAGTTTCACAAGGTGTATCTATGATGGCTGTTATGGGGAGTGTGGCAGCTGGCAGGCATGAAGGTGGAACAGTAGCTGAGAACTTACACTTTGACCTACAAGTTGGAAACAGAGAGAGGAATAGGGAGGGTATGGGAATAACATGGACTTTTGAAACATCAAAGTTTCTTCTTAATCCTTCCCAAACAGTGACACACTTCTCAATCTATTCTCAAATAGTTCTATGAAATAGAAATCAGAAGTTAAAATAGATTAGTTTATTTGGGCCATTCTCACTAAAACCATTATACTAATTTATATATCTAGTTAATTTTATTATACAAGAAGGCAGATACTTTTTTTCCACCCACCAGTTTCCAAATAACAGATATGAGGATATAATATTAATTATAAATGCTTGGCTAATAGCTTATGCTTGTTACCAGCTAACTCTTACAATTTAAATTAATCCATATATATTCATCTACTTTCTGCCATGTGACATTACCTCTTTTTCATTTTGCACCTCCTGTTTCTTCTCTGTGTCTTGCTGGTGACTCCTCTAACTCTTTCCTTCTTCTTCCCAGTGTCTTTAGTGTGGTTCTGCTGCCTAACCTTATCCTGTCCAGATATTGGCCAGTCAGCTTTGTTATTCACTCAGTCACAGTGACATATATTCACATAGTGCAAAGAAATATTCCACATTATCACACCTAATTCTTTGAAATTTTCTGATTCTTGTTTTTAGCTTGACATACTATCAATTCTATAATATTAAACAAGAAGAATATTGTTTCACTTGTGAAATCTTTCTCTGTCTTTCTCTAATCTTTATGTATATATACTTGATTATGACATGAATGCAGAATAGGAAAATATTTGAGGGAAAGAAGGGGACCAGTGGTAGTGAAAAAGTAGAATGGGGGGGAGAAGGAGAGAGAGGGAGGGAGAGAGGAGAGAGAGATATTGTTGAGTATAAAGAAATTGAAATATATTCAATGTACAGAGATTAACAAAGGTAAACATTTTGTAGCTGAGTGTACAGTAAGATTATAATAAAGAGGGGCTATGAAGGAAAAAAAAAATCTTTCTTGTTTAAGGTTACTTGTGGCTTCATAGGATGGGTTTTTTTTTTTCTGTAAAGACTGCTATACAAATTTGTATAGATATTACATTGAATTATATGATTATTTTGGGCAATATAACAATTAGTTCTTACTGCCATGAATATAGATCATTTTTTATTTGCTGTTGCTTCTTCAATTATGTTTACCACTATTTTATAGATTTGTGTACAGATATTTTACATCTTTATTTATAATGATTTACAAGTATATTTTCCTGGTATAAATTTTTTTCTAGTTTTATTTTTCTTATAGTTTATAGCCAATGCACAAAATGCAAATGAATTTGTAAATTAATTTTGTATTCTTCCACAATAACAAGTTTATTAATCTTAATAGTATATTGACTATTTTATGGATTATTTGGTGTTATATATATATATAAAAATTTACATTTTACTACATATATATCACATATCTTACCCATGAACACCCATGATTTTAGTTCTGATTTTGGTGCTTTTTATTTCTTCCTACTGCCTATATGAAATATGTAGCAGTTCTCTAACATTTTAATTGAAGATGTTAGTGAGAGTGAACAGCCATACTTTATTTCAATTCACAGTTAAAAACTATTTTTCCATTAACTATATGATGTTACCTCATGTTTGTCATTAGTTGAGGTACATTCTTTTTCTTTGTAATTTTGAGGTTTTTTTTAACTTAAAAGGATATTGCATTTAATTCAATGATTTTTGCATATTTTAAAATTACGTTTTGTTTTATAATTCTCATTGTCAGTATGATACTGAATTATCTCTTCAATGGGTTGAACTATCTTTGCCCTCCAAGCATATGTCCCACTGAGCCATGGTATATATTTCTTTCAAAATGCTGTGACATTGGATTTTGTAGCGTTTTGTTGATGCTTTTATATCATTATTAACCAGGAATGCTGCTTTATAGGCTTTCTATAGTGATATCTCAGAGCAAAAGTAGGTGGAGTGGAGAAAATATGAACAATAGCACAAAATAATGAAACTAAGTCTTGTCTTTTAAAGGATAAACAATAGTCATAGTCTTTCTATGGAACTAAAATTGCCCGAGAAGACTGATGTCAATGGAATAAAACTGAAGGAGGAGACAGTATACCTGATACTACTGAAGTATGAGGGGTCCTGAGGGATTCTCACACAAAAGCCACAAATTGGGTAATCTTCAAAAAGTGATTCTGTATCAAAGCAGAATTACAAAGAAACAGGTAATCTGAATAGATCACTAAACAAATATAGAGAATGAATCAATAGTCACCAGCTTTCACCCAAAGCAAATCTAGGACTTGATAAATTCACTAATAATTCCATGAAATAGCTCACAATAAATTAATGACAATTACTTTAAACATCAAGATAAGTTTTAAAGTATTTGGTCTCAGAGAAGCCAAAGTCTGAATTAGATAAGAGATCATTATTACCCACTGGCCATATATACAAAATCTGACATGAAAAAATTAAGCCCCATATTGTCATTATCACAAACAGGCAAGTACAGAATGCATTCCGTACTGTTTAAGACCTTACGTATTAAGTTGATCAAAAATTTGTGCACTTCATCCCAGTCTCATTCAATTGTCAGTTTCTAGATGTTCATAATTATAAATACACAGCTGTTATACTCATTTGTCTCTTCATTACATAAAATGTTGATTTTGTTTGCCAGGCTCCAAAAAGGCACTTTACAGGTAGGTGATAAAATACAAAAGCCAAGTATCTGTCTCTGCTAGTTTTATAGCATAGTGGTGAAATTTCAAATTACTTTTTTTGGTTGACTAACTGGATCAGCACATCTAACTAATTGTATTTCTCTGCCTTTGAAACCATTCAAATTTCTCTTGAGTATTTCTTTAACCTCTTTGTTTTTATTCAGGTTTTAATTAATACATTGTTATATGTTGAGAAATATTTTGTTCACACTGTTACACTCCAGATGGTTAATAGTTGACCTTGAATCAAGGGGTAGAGGCAGTAACTAGTGACCAGAATTAGCCATAGAGTAGCAAGCAATTTGGATAGAAGATGACAGAGAAAAGAGGGCAGGGACTAAAGTTTGAGAGCCATTGGTCCTAGGAGGAGAGAAGAGATGCATTTCTTGTATCTACAGCCTAAAAAGCAAGGTCAACTAGTTGCTATTCAAGCTCTCTGAGCTAGCAGGTTTTCACCCCAGCCTTTGACTCCTGAGTCTTACTAGTAAATAGAATGATAGAGACTTAATTTAAATGTACATATAGTGGCTGAGGCAGAGCCAGAACCCAGGGCCTGAAGCCCTGGTAGACCTGGGCCTAAGTGGTCAGTTCTGAGCTGATTGTATGGCCATGGGGGTCACAGATGAAAATTAACATATCAGTAGATTCATATGTAGCCACTAAGTCAATAGAAAAACATCAATTTTCAAGTGTGTGTGTGTGCATGTGCATATGTATATATGTGTCTGTAGGCATGCACATGCCATAGCTTCTGTTGAAGATTAGAGAATAACTTTTAAGACCTGTGTGTCCTTCCACTGGGAATTCCTGAGATGGACCATAGGTCATCAGGATTGTGAGAAAAGTGTTTTTGATATGCTGAGCATTCTGAATAGTCCACCTTGTATGTTTTATAACCTGCACATTTTTAAAATCAAATTTTATTCTCTTTCTTCTTTAAAACTTAATACTATATTTAGTGTTTGAGTTGGTGATCAATATGTGAAAAAATAGTTTTGCTTTTTCAGTGATATAGTGTTTTCACATCATTTGAGAAAGGCAATGCCTACATGATTTCCTTATAACTAAAGCAACAGCAAGCTAGTTTTGTAAGCGTCCACTATAATTAATCTGTCTTTGAGTAATAAAATTTATTTCGGTTAATGTGAGAATAAAATTATTTCAATATCAAAGTAGAGACACTGAACAATTTTAGGTAAAATTAAGCTAGTCATGGTTTAGAGATTTAATTTGTAGTCAAATTGGAGAGACATAGAGAAAGATTATGATTCTGGAAAATTAGTGAACACAGCTGTGTGGGGTTTTGCTATTAAGTTGTACACTGATAGTTTCATCAGGCATGAAAGTTTAATAAACTCCTGCGTACTCTTAGAAGTAGTAGGCACATTGAAGTGAGGGAGAGGAAATTACTATCAAAATACAATAAGATTGCTCATAATTTTCAACTGCTCATCAAGTTGTACTATATTCAGTCCATTATAGGTGTGCTTATCCTAATGTGTTAAAAACCTGAGAGGGATTATAATGACTACATTGTCTTGCAAATATTAGACACTTGGAAATGCTTCTAAATGAAATTACAAATATGAGCAGAGTTTGTGAACTCTAAGATTCTGTTGGGAATTATTTTGAAAAGTGAAGCCTAGAAAAATGAAGGTATAATATTATTTGACTTAATATATGTCTTGGTGCTGGTATAAACCAGGCTATAATAAATCAATATGATATTATAGTATAGTATTTGCTTTTCAAGAATTGTATCACACTGTGTTTAGAAAAGAAAATAGAAATTATACAAGTCATTTTTCTAATTTTATTTATATGCATATTTAAGTATGTATTTCACAGTTTAATTTTTACTCTAAAATCTTGATATAAAAATATTCTACTGAAGTAACAAAATTTTTGACATTTTATTTAAACTGCATGAATTGGAAAAAGGCAGGTCCATAGTGTCCAGAGAACTGGCTCATGGTGGCAAATAGTTGTCATCAAATTGACTTAAGAGGTAGGATATAAGGTCAAATAAAAATATGAACTAATACTAGTTACCAAAGAAAAAGTTGGCTCAAGACATTTTTAGAGATATTTATCACCTTAAATATCAGATGCTGTAGTTACTACTGACTAAAATATTAAGAGGTGCTGTGACTCTGAACTTTGTCTATCCACTTTAGAGTTCAGTTAACTCCCTATAAAAAGTAGAACCAGTGGGCTTTTATAGATTTTCAACTTAAAATTATAAATAAAAAATATAAAGAAATTAAGGATGTATTTTAACTTATGTTTATTTAAATTATCTTGCAATTTTAGAATAGTTTGTGATTTATAAGAAAGTGGTAAAGAAAGCATAGAGGGTCTCACTACTTATAATCTTGACTATTTGACTTCTACAGATTTTACTTACTCAATTATCATTGTTTTTCTTTAAAATGTTTAACACTTCACATCGTAATTGACTCATCTTTGAAAGGATAAATTCTACCATAGCATTTCTAGAAATTTTCTTTCTGTATTTCCGTGTTTTCTTTTGTGAGATTTGTGGGTTTTGTGTATTTGCATGTATCAATACCCTGCCTCCTCTGCTAAGCAAGTGACAGTGTTCATAACTTACATGTTTTACAGTGAACCTCTATATATTCACACATCATAGACTTTCCTCAAATGCTCTAGCTTAATAAAGTATTGGATCTGTCTCAAACTATTTACCATGTGTATGTAAACCCCTACAAACCAACACCCAAATTTTATAATCTTAACACATGAATTCACTATATCCTGTAGGCATATTTATTTTATTACTTTCTTTCCATTTCAAAAATGGTTGGTGATGCAGTCATCCATGAGATTAATGTAACAAAAAAGTTAAAAGGTTGTAAAGAAAATGTTAAGTTTCAGTGAACCAATTTGTGATTTGTGTTTTATCTTTTGTTTGTCCTTTAAAAATTAAAAAAAATTCATTTAAAAAGATTTTATTTTAAACTGTGTGTATGAGTGTGTGAGTGTGTGAGTGTGTGTGTGTGTGTGTGTGTGTGTGTGTGTGTGTACTTCTGAGTGAAAGTTCTGTGGAGAGGCATCAGATTTTTCTAGAATCAGGGTTTGGAGTTACAGGCAGTTGTGAACTGCTTGACTTGGATACTTGGAACTGAACTCACACCCTCTGCAAGGGCAGTACATATTCTTATTTGTTGAGCCATCTTTCCAACCCCAAGGTCATTTGTTTAGTTATTACATTTAATAATAGTAACTATTGTTTGAATCACTAATCTCTTATATTTACTGTGCTTTTCTAAATACGGTTTTAACTGGACCTCACACTTCTCTGCCTTTGTTTGCTCTTTCTGCCCTTTCCCAAAGACACAAGGGCTGGAGAACATTATTTCCCTCTTAGATGTTAGCTCAGCTACAGTACATTTTCAGCTGCACTTAATTGGGTATGTGGGACACTGTCCCTATCTCCTAAGAAGTTTCTCTATTTCAGATCTCCTTACCCTCAACTTTAAATTGCTTTGGGATTTGGGGAACAATTATAATAGTTGTTGCGTAATAAATATTTATTCTGACATATCTATGGAATCTGGAATAGTTGTTGATCATCTAGAATACTAAAATTGATCCTATAAAAAATAATTGTATCCTTTAATGAGGGTGGAAATTCAGCAAGATAAGGATGAGATAATTAGAGACTTTTTGTAGTTAAATGTATTAGGCATCACATATAAAAATACAAATGGTCTGAAACCATGTGGGAAGTAAATTATTTTTTCAAGTACTTTTGTGTATTATTACTTCATATTGTAATCTTTTTATATGTTAATCTTTAAAAAAAACTTATACATACTATTTTATTTTTTGGTATAATATGTCATATGTAGGAAAAATAAAGGCATTTATATGCCATTTCCAAAATGAGAAAAATGTGGTCATAAAATGAAAGGGAGCTATAAACCAAGGCTGTGATTCTAGTCTGAACACTCTGCCTTGATGCTAAATCTATTTCATCTGTATTTCAATAAGTATTTGTTGACTTCTGTTACTGCCAGAGCTTAAATTCAGTGGTTAGTTAAGACTGGAGCTTCTTAGTACTGACTAAAAGAAGTTGAAACATAATTAAGTCTGTTGCAAGCCAACAATGTGGGCACAGTCAGTTGCCCTGGACTTGATCCATACCTGCTGCAGGTCTAGAGAGGAAAAGCTGCTGTACTCAGTTAAAGCTCTGCACTATATCTAGCCTCTGTGTTTGATTTGGGAGCAAAGGTCTCAGCCCCTCCCTCCTGACTCTCCTTTCTCTCCCACAGGAGTGAACTCACTCTGAGTGCCAGGAGCAGAAGAGCAACAAAGACAGCAAGACAAGCTTGTTTCTGGGTGGACCTGAATAGGCGAAGGAATTTTCCATAAGAAGGGGAGGTCTGAGATAGTAACAGGAACAGTCATTCAGGTCATCTAAGATAAATCATCATGACATTTGTCTGGATGAGAAAGATGCATTTTCTAGTCCTGCTCTCCCAAATGATCTGACAGGGAGCATGGCCATGTGTCCTGGTGAGTTAAGCTGTCTTCTTTCTTTTTCATTTCTCTGGCCTGATACTGCTCATGTCTGTGATCCAGTGGCCCTTGATCAATTTCTGAAATTCAATCACAGAGAAGTTTTATTTATCAGCAACTATTACATAAGTAAGTGTAAGATCACTGTCCCCTTTCTTTGGACACTGTTTAATCAAAGTTTATTCACTATTATAATTAATTGCTCTGTGCATCCTGTTGACCACTCTCTTTTGTTGACAGTAGGGTTTTTTAGACATTTTTGGTGGGTCCAGTCAGCTGAGGCAGTATTGTGAGGGGATTCCTGCCTCCTGCTCTCATCCACCTCGTTATGGCCTATAGAAGTACTTTCAGCATTCTGTCTGTCTGTCTGTCTGTGTCTCTTTCCCTGTATTGGTCTCTTCTCCTTTCTGCCTTTCTCATTCTTTCTCCTCTAACTTTCTCCTTTACTACTCCCTCTTCATCTTCTGATATTTAAGAATATTGAATAAGTAATAGAAATTACTAGTCTTTGTGGCCTCTTTCATTTTTTTAACTTTTAGATTGCCATTGAATATCTTTTTCTTATCAAAGGAACAATAATACAAGATGCTAAAAGCAAGCTGAGAAATGTGAAAATAACAGCTATGTTTTGATCTGATGCTAAATTTTAGTTTATTCCACATAATTTATTTTGAGTAAATGTTGATAAAATAAACTATTAAAAGGACTAACAATGGTTGCTGCTTCAGGCATAAAAGGAAATATTATATAAACTGTCAAGGTTGCTATAAAGTTCTGACTATTGTCAAGCACTAACTCATATTCTAGTGTTTTTTGAGTAAACTTTTTGCTTCTCATGTCTTATTCATTGCTTGCTCATTAGGGCAGATTAAATGAAGAAATCAGGTGTATGTGGTAATTGATCAGGGGTTTTGAAAACATAAACTTAGGAATGAATTATACTCAACAACTGAAAGCATTGATTTTGAGTGTGTGTTTGATATTGATAGTCATATGTTGTCAAGGGGCATGTATACTTCCAAGATGCCCAAATTTTCTGTCTTCTAATAACACATTATTAAAGGTATCATGCCAGAGATTCAAAAATGAACTAACTCTAATACATAAAAAATGATTTTTTTCAGTTACTACGTACCACATGCCTAAGACATCGGATTTGTTACTTGATAGGTATTCATATGATGGCTGAAAGTGGATACCATGGATAAAAATAACCAGACATTTGTTTCTGAGTTCCTTCTTTTGGGTCTTTCTGGATACCCAAAGACTGAGCTCATTTACTTTGCTCTTGTTCTGGCCATGTACCTAGTAATTCTAACTGGCAACGGTGTTCTGATCATAGCAAGCATCTTTGATTCTCATCTCCACACACCCATGTACTTCTTCCTGGGCAACCTTTCTTTCCTAGATATCTGTTATACAACTTCTTCTGTTCCCTCAACACTGGTGAGCCTAATCTCAAAGAAAAGAAACATTTCTTTCTTTGGTTGTGCAGTGCAGATGTTCTTTGGGTTTGCAATGGGATCGACAGAATGCTTGCTTCTTGGCATGATGGCTTTTGATCGATATGTGGCCATCTGCAACCCTTTGAGATACTCTATTATCATGAGCAAAGGAGTGTATGTATCAATGGCATCTGTATCATGGTTCTCT
>PVIH01014117.1:0-55312 GCA_004025045.1 Sigmodon hispidus | reverse complement strand
CACTCTCTAGGTCTCTGTCCTTCAGAGACCCCAGAAGTTATCTGTTCACTCAGTTGGAGGTCGAGGTGGGTAGCTGTGCAAATTCCCTCAGCAGCAGCTGTGGTTATGGTGACAGGCAGATTTTATCTGAGCCTGCTACAGAGTGTGCTGGGACTTACTCTGCAGACAGCACCTGGTCCTGGAAGCGGAAGCAGAACCGAAACTGATGGGAGTTCAACTCTCCCTCCCTGGCTGGAATATAGGTGCTTGGGCCTGGTGACCCCTCCTCACCTCTGGGTGGGGTCTGAGTCTGTCCTTCAGGGACCCCTGTAGTTATCTGTTTGCTCAGTTGGAGGTCGTGGTGGGTAGCCTTGCAAATTCCCTCAGCAGCAGCTGTGGCTATGGTGACAGGCAGACTTTATCTGTTCCTGCTACAGAGTGCTTTGGGACTCACTCTGCAGACAGCACCTGGTCCCACTAGAGTGAATTTTTCTAGAGCCCCATGTTCATTTTTAACAATTAAAATAAAAACCAAGTTTTGTTATGACTAAACAAAAAGTTAAGAATATGTTATGACTGCTCTCACCAGTTGCCCTCGTTAGAGTGACATCATCTTTAAACTCTTCGTGGCAATCCCTAATGCACTGCCATAATGCCCAGGGAAGACTGGGTGACCTGGAAGTCCAAGTACTTCATTAAGATCATCCCACTTCTGGATGATTACTCAAAATGCTTCATTGTGGGAGTAGACAGTGGGGGCTCCAAGCAGAGGCAGCAGATCCGCATGTACCTGTGAGGAAATGCTGTGGTGCTGGTGGGCAAGAACACCATGATGACGAAGACCATCAGGGGACATCTGGAAAACTACCCAGCTCTGGAGAAACTGTTGCCTCATATAGGGATGTGGGCTTTGTGTACACTAAGGAGGACCTCACCAAGATTAGGGACGTGCTGCAGGCCAATAAGATGTCTGCTGCTGCCCATGCTGGTGCCATTGCCCCATGTGAGGTCACTGTGCCAGGCCAGTGCACTGGTCTGGGGTCTGAGAAAACCTCTTTATTCCAGGCTTTAGACATCACTGATAAAGTCTCCAGAGGTACCATTGAGATACTGAGTGATGTGCAGCTGATAAAAACTAGAGACAAAGTAGTAGCCAGTGCCACTATACTGTTGAACATGCTGAGCATCTCCCCCTTCTCCTTTGGGCTGATCATCCAGCAGGTATTTGACAATGGCAGCATTTACAACCCTGAAATGCTTTACACCACAGAGCAGACTATGCACTCTTGCTCCCTAGAGGGTGTTAGAAATGTTGCCAGTGTTTGTCTGCAGATTGGTTACCCGACTATTATCTCAGTGGCATACTCTATCATCAATGGGCACAAGTGGGTTCTGGCTTTGTCTGTGAAGACTGATTAAACTTTCCCACTTGCTGAAAAGATCAAGGCCTTCTTGGCTGATCCATCTGTTTTTGTGGCTGCTGCCCCTGTGGCTGCTGCCCCTGTGGCTGCTGCCCCTGTGGCTGCTGCCCCTGTGGCCACTGCCTCAGCTGCTGCTCCTGCTGCAGTCTCAGCCCCAGCCAAGGCTGAAGCTAAGGAGGAGTCAGGGGAATCAGATGAGGATATGGGATTTGGTCTCTCTGGCTAATCCCCCTCAAAGCAGCCAACTCAGTCAGCTTAATTTGAGAAATAATAAAAGCTTACTTCTGTTAAAAAAAGAATATGTCATGACTATAAAATCTGAATCTTTAACATGCCTTATCCCTTGTTTCTGTCAGTCAATGTTATTAATATATGACCCATAAAATATAATCTTGATAAAAGTTTCAAAATACTACATTGCTATTTAATTTCTTCTATAGTGTGACTTTCTTTTTTTTCAAAATAAATCTGTTATAATACCAATATAATGACACAGACCAACTCAGAATTCTTAGAAAGGGCTATTATAATTTAGATATTAAAGATTAGTCATCCCAGGAGTTATAGGTGGCCACCTCAGATAAAACTATAGCTGTGAGATCAAACTAGACAAAAATTGGAAGATAAGAATTTGTTTAAACTCTCCAAATATAAACAAGATATTTCAGAAGTACAAAAAACTTCTGAAGGAAGTAGTAGTTAATCTATACATTTAAAAATATGTACATTTTGGTTGTTAAGATGTGTGTTTACTTCATCTGTTACCTTCCCTATTTAAGCATAATTGTCCTCTTACAAATTATATGCAAAAGTTATGTCACACACAGAGGAAAATATTTTTTAAAAGTTTAGATTTGGATCATGATGGCCGATGGCTTTGGTATGATCCAGGAGTTTTCTTCCCAGTGGCTTTACCAGCATTTCCTCTTTCCTGAAGACTGTTATCCTACCCACTGCCCAGCCTCATCAGCATCAGATCCCAAAATAAGATTTCTTAGCTATGTGAGACATTATATTGCAATATTTGGTAGAGAATATATGACTTCTGCATTCGCAAGTGTGATGCTTAGTCAACCTGGGGAATTTCAAGATAAAAAATAGAAGAATCCCTTAGAATAAACCATATTTATAAAGTGTAATTGATTAGAAATCCAACAATGTGGAGAGGTTGGAATGTTGCAGATTTGTTCTCCCTGTCCCTTTTTATTCACCTCTGCCCTTGGAATTTCTACTGCAAGGTAAATTAAAATTTTAAAGAAGAGAAGAAAAGAAAAAAATCCCATCATGGAAGCTATACTGTAGTCCAGTGAGCCAAACTGTGTAGGTTTTAGTCCATGCATCTTTACTTGCAAGAGCTTATTATTGCAATGAGTCACTCTGGTTCGAGGCCTCTGGTTTCTGCTATACCCTTGAAACTGGGCCCTCGCTGGGACTCCTCTTAGAGTGGTTTTGTTGTTTTGTGTCATGGAGATTCTGAAACTTCGGGTCTTCAGGACTTGAAGTACTAGGTTTCTGGTCTGGCCTTTCCGGTCTAGACCTGCGGTTCTGACCTACAGTCCCGCAGACTCACACAGACCTACACACCTGCAGAAACACACAGATGCTTACATTAATATTAGGCTGATCAACCTAAGGCACAGGTATATAACTTACTAACTCCTTCATCTTAACTTAACCCATGATTCTTATCTTGTTCAGCCATGATGCTGGGTGCATTTTCTCAGCAGCATTTCAACTTCTTTCCTCTACATCATCTGGCATCTCTGTTCTGTTTTTCCTGTTTCCAGAGTTTTCTTAGTCTGGTATCCCCTCCCATACTTCCTGTTAGCCTTCGGCCTATTAGCATTTTTATTAAGCCAGTAGGTGGGACAATTATTTATAATGCAACAACATAATCCCACTACATTTCCCCTTTTTTTCTAAAACAATAAAACCCCAAATCTATCCTTTGTTCCCCATTATCTATAACAATTATAACCAACACTGTAGACAAACACAAACATCCATTATCTATTTTTTGAGAATGTAGGCATAGTTCTCTAGTCTATTTCCTGTTGAATGAAGTCTTTGTCAATCCCATGAGGACCCAAAGAAAATTTAGGATTATGGACAAGTCCTTAGTGAAGTAGTTTCTAAGGCTGGGTCATCTCAGCTAGTATCCTTGAAGTTGTTTTGGATGCAGATCTCAGAGGTAACTGCAACAGAGGTGCTCTGAAATGTTGAATCACCTGAGCTATCCATTTCCATTGGAGACTTTTCAGGGAATCTTCTTCTATCAAACCTTATTTTCCTTAACTAGGAATAAATCCATAGCCTCTTATTTTCTGTGGAAATTAAAAGAAAAAACTGTTCTCCAAAGTAGCTTCTCTTTTGATTTCAATTTTAAAGTCAACTACAAAATATATAGGTTGGATTAATCCAACAGTATTTATAATCAAACGCCTTTTACCAACTTTAACTATTTTTTTTTCAGTCAAAAAACTTAAAGACAAGACAATAATATACAATATCTGGACTTTCTTTGTAGTTTCCATTTTTATGTGGCTTTTTTTTTTACTCTTTGTTTTTAAAGAACTATTTCTATTCTTTTTCATTTTTCTTTTTTTCTCTCAAGCCTACATATATTTTAAAACACACTCTAAACCATTTAGAATTATTTTTTTAATCTGCTTTTACCGTATATCTCTTATTTCTTATCTTTTTCTGTTTCTGATCACACCATTACTTGGCTAGGGTGGCTTCTTTCTGTTTCTGACCACACCCTTAATCTGCCAAGGTATAGCTAAGGATTGAAGGTTTCATTAGGGTGTCTGGCTGGTTTCACCCAGATCCTAGTCTAGCTGAAATTTTAGCTGAGGTACTGGTAGGCCCCATAATTACCACTCTGGGGAATTTTAGGTTCCATATAATCACCAAGTAAAGCACTGCCATCTGATGCTCATGAACTTCATTTAAGTATTTGTCAGAAGGGCTTCTTAAAAGACTCTAAGGCTGAATCAGGAAGACTTTCTTTAAAAAGCTGTGCCTGTGCTTACCTCCAGCAAACAGAGCTGACCCAAGAAAATGCTGCTGCTACTAGGAATCAGTCTTTGACTCTGTTTCCCTTTTGTCCTTATAAATAGAAACCTTAAATCCTCCATATACAACTCCTTGCTTACATTGAGGCTCAGAAACAGGTCTTGTTGCAGCTTAAATTGCATGCAGCAAATGTGCCATTTTGTAATTGAATCTCATACACCGCTCAGTCTCTTTACCACCACCCACTTGAGAGATACAACCTGGAAGCTATTTTTGGCTCAGATTCTGTGCTTTAGAACCCTTTTTGAGGTTCATTCAGCTTCATGTGGGTATATACCACCCACACTGGGTTCCTTTTTTATAGTACATTTCTGGCCCATACTTTCAGGCCTAGCTCTGTAGTTCAGACCCAGTCACAGACCCACTAAAGCTAAGCACCAAATAATCACACAAAGGCTTATATTAATTTTATGCTGGTTGACCTAGGTCCCAGGCATATTGCTATCTAGCTCTTGCTCTTAAACTAACCCATTATTCTTGTCTTGTTCAGCCGTGTGGCTCAGTACCTTTTCTCAGCAGCATTTCAATTTCTTTCCTCTGCTTCTCCTGGAATCTCTGCTGTGCTCTTCCTGTTTCTATAGTTTTCTCAGTCTGATAGCTCTGCCCAGACTTCCTGTCTGCATTAGGCCAATCAGTATTTTCATTAAACTAGTAGGCAGGACAATTATTTACAATGTAATAACATAATCCCACTTCAAGGACTAGCCCCTTCACATGCTCCAGCAGATCATATATATGGTGAATGTTGGGATGGACCAGTTCATAGCCCTGGTTCTGGACCCCAGTGGTTGCTTGGTTGCTTAAGACACCTTGTCCTCACTGCCAGGGTGAGCTGTCCTGTATTGTCCAGGCTAGCCTACTTCGTGCAGCAAGGGGCATGGCCAGTTTTCCTGCTCTTATATCCTGGGGGAGGGGGGGTCAGTTTCTTTAAATCCAAACTACCAGGGCCAGCTCTGCTCTATTTCCCAGATGTAAGAGGGAGAACAGCTCTTTTGCTCTGGTAACCTCAGGGTCAGCTCTCCCACCTGCCATAGGCAGTGTGATATGGGCTGTCTTTATGCTGTGAATAAAGGACTATATTGGCCTATGTCAGGCATTGTAGAAATAGGCAGTGAAATTGAGCATAGGTAGGGGAAGGAGGGCAAAGGCAGAGAGAGAGACAACATCCAGCTGCCCAAGAATCAACATGTAAAGGAACACTGGTGATCCATGGGACACGTGGCAGGACAGATTAATGGAAATGGGTTAAATTAAGATGAAAGAGCTAGCTAGCAATACGACTGAGACATAGGCAAAGTAGCATAAAATTTATATAAGCGTGTAAGTAATTTTTGGAGGGCCTGAGAGGTAGCGGGTGAGTCTGGACCTATGGCTGTATAAGACCAGAAACCTCCTGTTACAACAGTGTGTGTCTGAGATCTTTCCCTAACCCACACAACCACATGGCAGACCTGGGGACAGGACCAGTTCTTCCAGTCTTGTACCCTCAGAGCCAGCTTGACCCTTGCCAGGAAATTTAGTTCTGTTGTGCTACCCAGACGTGGTGCAGAACCTGTTCTCTCAAGTGCTACAGCCAGTGAGGGGCAAGGCCGACCCTGTGCAGCCCAATCCTCTAGGCCTTCAATAACCACTAAAGCCATAGACATCAACACAGACCATGGCTATGGCAGAGCCACTTGCTAACACATGACCCTTGGCAGCAGCCGGGGCCCTGACATCACTATGGCTTCCATGACAAGGAGGCCACCCACCTTCACCTCTTCAGATCTTCCTTTGTCCACAGGTCATGAACCATCCTGTCTTTGTATCTTCCATACCAGTCATATATTTATTAATCATAACAGTGACCAACAGTGCCTGCTGGGCAGACACATGTTTTCTCCCCCTCTCCCACCTCTGCCCCCAGGGCAGACAGCTCTGGTTCTCCTGTTCTGTCTTAATGGAGCTGGGCAGGCTGGAGTTGTTACTTCTTGCTTAATCTACCTTGTTCTCCTTACAAAATTAAATTACATTAGAGGGGCTGAGGAGATGAGTCAGAAAGTAAGAGAACATGCTACTCTTGTGGAGGATCTGGTTCAGTTCCCAGAACTCGCATTTGGTGATGCACAATCATCTATAATTCTAACACCCCCTTCTGGTGTCTCTTGTCACTATAGCCCATTGTGCACATACAGGCAAGTAGGCACACACATATACACATTAACATCAATAATAGTAACAAATAAACAAGAATAAATTAAGTCACGTAAATCTTGATGCTGGAAGCAACACAGGAATTTAAAGTGGATGTAAGTGGTAAAAGAGTGCTATTGACTGAGAGGTGTGCTTCTTGTATGTGTGCTAAGGAAATTCAGTTCATGTTCAGTGATATGACAATCAGTAACTCATGTCAGACCAGTATGCATTATGTTTTTCCTCTTACGATCCAGTATAATAAGAAACAGATCTAGTCTTTTATACTTCCCCTTTTCATTTCATTTCTATATGCTGTCAACATAAATGGAAAAAGATGTTGAGGCTTTTCTTCACCTTTCCTCCAGAATTAAGGCTGAGTTCTTTATTCTGCATCTTTCTGTAAGTTGCACAGATCTAATGGTGTCTTATATTTGTTCCCTTCCCTCAGTAACTGTGATTCTCTGGGTCCTGTCTTCTTATTTGAAATGAAACACTCCCATAGCCCAGGTATGTGTTTCTTAAATCTAAGTTCCTAAGCAAGGGTGTCAAAGTATAGTGAGAAATGAAAATCAAAACCGCTGCAATGTTGGGCTATGCACATCTTTCTGTAGAAAGTAATTTATAGTTTTTTTTTTTTCCTTGCTCAGCTGCCATATTTTACCTTTTGACCTCACTTTAAAAAAAAAAAAAAAAAAAAAAAAAAAAACTGGGAATGTGGGCTGTTCATAGCAGTCTTAATTTTTCCTAATGATTCTCTCTGATAATGATAAAATATAATCCAAAGTATATTAATTAAAGCTTTTCATTAAAGTTCAGTCCTGAAACACTTTAATAAACTGCCTCTGTTGTTTTCTTTAACTTGTGAAACACAAAGATTCTTGAATCACAATTCTTAATATTTTGATAATAATGAGACCACATTGAAGTCTTAATTATTCCATGAAGCTTTGCAGATACCATTGGGTTTTTTTTTCTGTCAAATGTTGGTATATAACCAAGCATTTCTCTAGTTATTTTTCTGTAGAACTATGGTTACTATCTTTGAGGTTAGACTTTAAGATTCATAGGGACCTTGTACAGAGAGGGTGACTGTTATAGCCATCATATTTAATCAGCCTTTGTTTACAAAGTGACTTGCATACTAGAAATGGAAAAAGTAAACTAAAAGAACAATTATTGTCTTAAAATCATTTTAAACTGAATGAACATTTAACTGCAGAATTACTTAGAAATGATAAATTGTGAAAAGCTATTCATTTTGCTGTAGTTAGTTATTTTATTTTCTATCAGAAAGTGATGTTATCATTAAGCAATACAAACCAAATGATTTTAATTTAAAAACCATTAACTATGTGGGAATGAGGCATTCATGTTTAAAGTATTGTTATTATGTCTTTGAAAATAATTAAGACTTGCTCTTTCTTCCTGAGGCTCTTGAAATACAGTCAATATATATGTATATATCAATATATTTATATATTAGTTTGATTCTATGAATGCACCATTTTTATATGCAATTCTTTTACTCTATGAATGCACCAGTTTTATTTGCAATTCATTTATCTGCCACGGTGATATTAATAGATTCCATTAGTCTATTTTATAATTTCCACTTTTTTAAAGAACCATAAATCTTGTCTACTTACAGGGCAAAGCCAGTTCTAACAGACTGAAAATTGAACAAAGAAAATTTTCAGTGAATGTTGATAGCACCAATAGAACCCATTTAAATGTTCCTAAACTGTATCCTTTCCATTTAAAAAAGTCCTACTGACAATAGTATATTATAAACTCAAACTACAACAAAACTTATGAACCAAGGAAGGAGCAGGCTTTTCTCTTAAATCCCCAGTCTCAACTCCCCCTTTTACTGGTGACTACTATAGTCATTCTGAGAAGTGTTGTCTAAGAGAGTAGCTGTTAATGGGGTTACCGCAAGCACAAGATAAATGTATGCAAAGTGACCTAGAACTATCATAAGAATGGGGCTATTACTGTTGTGAGAGGCACTTTATCATCTCAAGCAATTTAAACAGTAGTGGCAGGTGCTATAAACAAGGGCTTTCCATCACCCTTCTCTGAGAGTGCTCTCTCAGATGTTTATCTTAGAGCTATAATGACAATATTAAACTAGACTGAATCTCAAAGAATCTCAGAACAGAGTTGATGGAATTCTTAGCTGAATGGTGCTTAATATAACAATGGTAAATAAAACCACCCAGAAATGTGTGAGGTGAAAGTAGTAGACTTAGAGCTTTTGCAGGGGCAGGAGAGAAGTCCCAGTCTCGCTAGGAATAGCATCTGATGCCCAGGATACTATTTAAAAAGCCTAGAATCTGTCACTTTCCATAGCACCCAGTCTCATGCTCTTATCAATATTTTACAATATGTACACCTTAGAGAACACAAATGTGCAGCCATTCTTCTTTGGCTCCAGTGAATGTTGAATGCCTGCCATGTGCAGAGTCTTACATTATGCTTGGAGTTGTGCAAAGTGTGAAAATAAACAAGAGCTTGGCCTTCAGAGAAACCTATGCATGTATATACACATACATGTATGCTTTGCTTATACATAAATTTATATCACACATAACACCTGAGGCTCCATATGGTCCGATCTCTGTGGTGAAACACAATGAAATGGCAGTATCTACTGCTCATAAAGAGAAGTTAAACCTTGATCATTTCTTCTCTCTCTTAGCACCTATTTTCAGATATGGTCTTACTATGTAGCCCTGGCTGACCTTGAATTCATAGATTCACCTGCCTCTGTTCCCCAAGTATTAATATTAAAGCTATGCCCCACTACCTCCAACTTGATGAGGCAATACTGTAAAATATATACCCCCATGTTTATCTTTAAAAAATCCCAGTTGTAGCAGGCAAATTTTATTACTATTATCTCCATAGCTTTTTTAAAAAAAAACTGTATTCTCCCTGTAGTTACCATTTTTCCTTGGCTAAAAATAATTATTAGCTGGGTGTGGTAACCTATGTACACCTCTTCAAATATTGGTTTTAGATTTATTCATTTGTTTGTTTAATGCATATGTGTGCATACTCAAGTGTATGTGTGTGCACTATATGTTTGCAGGAGTCTGAGGAGGTCAGGAGAGGTTGGATCCCCTGGATCTGGAATTACAGTAGGCTGTGAGTTACGGCATGGGTTCTGGTATTCAAAGCTAGGTCCTCTGCATAGGTCTTTATCACTGAGCCAGGAGATGTGGTCCAAACCACCAATCCCTGCATTCAGAAGGCAGACATGGACAGATTTATGTGTTCAGGGCTAGCCTGATCTAGTAAATTTCAGGCTAGTCAGGGTTATGGAATGAGATCCTGTCTCATAAAAGATAAGATTATCAAAGGAATCTTGTAAGCAACTTATAGGAGTAAGTTAAAAAAAATAGCATTTTTTTTGCTTTGAATTCCTCCAAGAATTTTATGAATTTTCTTTTACTTGTAACAAGAAAGTAATATACAGAAAATAAAATTCTTTGAGAAGTTTGCACAGTCAGTGAACTAATCTAATGCATCATTGTCAAGGATGCCTCTACTAGATAATAATTTTGATTACTGATTTCAATAACAAGGTGCTTGTGGATGGCCACAGATTTAGACAGTGCTTTTACATCCTCTTCCCTAAAGCTTTATGACTATCAGAGAAGAGCAAAGAGGGCCTGAGGATTAAATATGTTTTTGAAAGTCTGTGTGCTGAAATGGAGAACACAATATTCTCCTAACAGCTGTACAAAATTTCTTTTCACATGGAAGAAAATGCCTTTGGGGGAGGGTTGTCGATATGGCTGTTTGGATAGAACTGTGATTCTAAATTCTAAATTGCCAAATAGGAAAGACCATCTGCTCTGCATGAGTCAGAGGAAGACTTGGTGATGTTGGAGGCAAATGTGAACAAAACATATGAGAGCTGCTGAGAGCTGGGATAAAGACCCCTTTCCTGACCCTTAAAGTCTTGGGTCATATTTTATCTCTCTTTAGCCCTTCACACATTTCTTTATCAGGAAAAAAAAACACCCATGCCTTGTGGACCTTTGCCTTCAAGCAAGAGACATTGGTTTTTCTTCAAAGATCCATGGACCCTGCTTCAAGAACTATGTAATATTGGTCTTTGATAATCTCACTTCTGTGATAAAGACAACATGGATTTTGTCTACTTAATTAATCAGGTAACCAGATTCTCACTTGAAGCTACTCATGCCTGACATATTAGCTGGCACTTGTTGTCTCCAAGGTATCTTGAAAATTCTTTGGATGTCAATTTGTCTTTGGATGGCTTTCCTGGCCTTTAATTAGTTTATGGATAAGCTTTCTTTCCCTCCCTCCCTCCCTCCCTCCCTCCCTCCCTTCTTTCCTTTTTTTGAGACTTTTCAAGTTGCCTTCTAGATGATTCTTGGTAGTTGTTTCATGACTCCTAATGTAACTAATTTGTCACACCATAATTTCACCACATGAAGTCTCATATTTTTTGCTAAGACTTACATAGAGTTTGAGGGCTCTCCCACATGAGTACCGATGCATCTCCTTGCTCTGTTGACACATTCATGGGCAACCGTGCATACTTTCCCTCTTCTTTGGATGTATCACAGTATTTAACAAATATTTATTCAGTTGAACTGCTAACTGCATTTGAAACTTATGTGTCTTAATCTGTTTTTTGTTGCTCATATCACAATACCACAGACTGGGTAAAGTATAAAGAAAATGGCTTTCTTTTAGCTCATACTTCTGATTCAATGTTGGGAGTCCCCATCTGGTGATGATCTTCTTGCAGCTACAGTTCCCAACTGGCACAGAGCTCCACATGGAGCAGGAAGCATAAGAGAAACAGCCAAACCGGAGTTGAAAGCGACCCATTCTTGAGATAATACGTTAATCCCTTAAACGATTAATCACTTTGGGAGGGCAGAGCTCTAAAAGCCTCACAAAAGTTCTGCCTAGTCCCACACCTTAATATTTCACAGCAAGGATTAAATTTTAATGTGAATTTCAGAAAAAAGTCACATTCAAACTGTAACATTATTTATCAACTTTACTGAAAAATTAAAGCAAATTTGTCAACTACATTCTAGTTACACAGACCTAAAAGGCCAAGCTAATCTTCAATTTGTGCAGACTCATTTTCAGCAATCAATGAAAGAATATATCTTTTTTGGCAAGAATTCCACATACAATAACTCACTTAATTGTATAAATATCTGTACAGATAAATATTCCCATTATCTTTTGGATGTGGAACCAGAGGCACAAAATAGTAATGAAATGATGGGTAATAGGAAGGTAGAAAGTAGCAAAGACAGTTAAAATTGTATTGTTCATACTTAGCCTCTGACTGTCAGATCCTGAATAATCATGTGAGATATAAATAGATTTATCATCAAAAGTGAACACTAAGGAAAAAATAATGGCTCCATTCTCTTCTGTTCCTAGTGAAGCTAGAACATTCTTGGTCATGTTAATATTCTACAAGTAAAGGGAGCCACAGTCAAGTCTGTTGGGCGCATGTACAATTTGTGGATAAGAAGATATTACTCAAACATTCAGAGCTGCAATGTATGTTGAAGATTTAAACACTTTATTTACTTGTACAGAGACATCATAAAAGGCCTCAGAACTTTCAGCCCTTAACTTTTTTATTTACAAACATGGGAAATTTAGTTTATTCTATGACAGTATATAGATATATAAAAATTCTCATTCTTGAGTGGCTTGTGAATTTGTTGGGCTTCACAACTTCAATTCAAGTGATACTCTATTCCACTTGGATAGTAAATTTTTAGCCTCATGAATGGATTAAATTTTAATAAAACCCCTCCTTAGGGGGCTGGAGAGATGGCTCAGTGGTTAAGAGCACTGATTGTTCTTCAATTCCTAGCACCTACATGACAGCTCACAACTGTCTGTAGTTCCAACTCCCAGTTCCAGGCAAACACCAAGGCAAACAAATAAAAATAAATAAAGTGTTTTTTGTTTTTTGTTTTTTGTTTTTTAAAAAAAAACCCTCATGAAAGTTGCCCCACCCGGGGAGCTTGGTGCTATAGAATCATAGTTTTAACTTTTTAGGTTTTGTAAATGAGAAGTGGGGCTCCCAGCTGTGGGCTGGTGCTTTAGAACAGTACAGCAGGCAGATTCCAGAAGGCACTACAGTTTGCTCATAGAAGGAAGCATAGCTGTCTCGTTTATTATTATTTGATACTGGAAGTTTATAAACTATACAACTGTCTCACCATTCAAAATAACACCAGACATATTGTTAGGAATTCTATTTCTTGTTCCATGGAAATTTTGTTTGCAGTTCTTCTAATCATCCATCTTCTTTGTTAGAATTGAGGTATGAACTTGGTTTTGCATATTAAAGCAACAGCATTAATATTATATGCAACCAAGTCAGAATGTATGTGTATGGAAGCTATTCCAAACAAGGCATGTCAAGTGGCGGTATCTTATAGTTATAATCTGACAAAATAAAATACGACAATTATAAACATAAACTCTACTTATCAGTCCTATTAAAGCTGGACTTTGTTGCTGAATATACATTTCATCCTTTATTGCTTGGGGTATGATAATGATAATCTTGACTTTTTAAAAAATAAATATTCTACTGCTTTTTATAGGAAATGTACTTTTCCGCTAAAATTTTCCATAGGTTTCATATCCATAAAATTCTTAGTGTGTGTTCACTTTGAAACATTAAAAGAAACCTGGCCAATGAAAAATAATTTATTTTTAGATTATTTATTCCTTAGTGACAAATTGGATATAAAAATATGAGTTTCTGCCTCAGAAATGACAAAATGCTCATACTGTTAACATCATTCACTATTCTTTTTAGGTTATCATTCTAAATATCTCAAAATAATATGCCTGTTACATTTCAGAATACAAAAGAGGCCACAACTATGAAAATCATAAAGAAAAAATGCTGTCTAAAAGTATAACTATTAGTTACAAGATATATCCTGATTTTAGGGATATTAAGATGTGAAAATTATTGCCTCTTAGAATTGTTAAGCATAGTTTTTCTAAATGAAAGTACCATACTTCCGTACAATACGATACATATTACATATATTTAGTTGATAAATCTTAATTTGATTTGTTAAAATTGTGTGTGTTTGTGTGTGTGTGTGTGTGTGTGTGTGTGTGTGTGTGTGTGAGAGAGAGAGAGAGAGAGAGAGAGAGAGAGAGAGAGAGAGAGAGAGAGAGAGAGAACTTATGTGAAAGTGTGCAAGGAGACCAGAAGAGAGTGTTGAGTTCCCTGGAACTGAAGTTACAGGTGATTGTGAGATCTCACTGTGGGTGTTGGAAACTGAACCCAGATCTTCTGTGAGAGCAGTCAGCATCCTTAACTGATGAGCCATCTCTTCGGGCACTTGATTAATTTTAACAAAGAAGATAAGTGGCTGAAGTAGTAAACTTCAACTCTCAACAACCAACTTGTTTAATGTTGGGGAAACTCAGACATGGATAGAAGGAAGAAAATTGTATTTGGCACTTTATTTTAACACTGATAACTATGTTTTATAAACAAAATAGTTTTTATGTAGATCTGAAGATCTTTATCACTATGGGGCATTAATGTAATTTAACTTATAAAGTAAAATATGAAACAAAGCAAGAATTGTTGAGTGATCTATGAATCTACCCCATAAATAGGCAAGCCCACACATTTGTAAATACAAAATTTCTGTAGTGCCATGACAACTTCATCTCATTTATTCTATTCCATAGCTGCTGCCTTTCTAGAAACGTACTTATAAGCACATCTAATCTCATAGTATGTAAGTTACCTTTTAGAAGTAAATTTTAAACTTTCAAAACAACATAAACTTTTTGAGGTCACCAAGGTACTATTGAATAAATTATGATCCTGTAGTCCTATATGGTACCTAATATCAAGAAGAGTTTAATGCAGCTTTCAAAGTGCCTAATTTATGTCCAGGGAGTAACAGACTGGTGGACAGGTCCTGGATGATGAATTATGCTTTGAGATGCATTTCCTCAAGTGAGTTAGGCTCAGTGTTGTCTGAATAAAATTAATGCCTTACATTATTTAAACATATGAAGGCAAGGGTCTAAATATTTTCAGAAGTCCACCTATCTACATGTAACAAAACACAAGACAAACTCAGTAACATGAAACAGGAGGTAAAATTGGCCAAGGCATCAGAATGAAAGCATCCTGGGTGCTATTAGGAAGGGTGATTGAACATGTGAACTCATGATCTGTTCTGAGAGAAAGCCACATTCTCTGTAATGCCTGGGTGTTCTAGAGAGGTCTTCTTTCTTAGAATCAAACTTGTCCCACCTTGTAGAGTGGATGGTATTTGCCAGCATCACACTCGTGGTGGTATGTCTCCAGGCCATGCATGCTCAATGTGCATTCACTGATGATACAATCTACTGTAGACAAAAATGTAAGGCATTTTTCCCCTTTGAAATTTTCCCTTTGTTAGCCTTATTCACTGTCTGGTACCTCACTTGCTTTGCTTTCCCTGGGATGTGGCATAAGACTCTGGACTCATTCTGAATCGTAATACCCAGACTCATAAACCTTTTTCCAAATAGCCAGAAGGAACTGAAACTTAAAGTAAACTAACTTTACTATCTCCTTTTGACTTTCACCAGTGCCCAATTTCTAAGTTTAATATGATTTTACAGGCTGAGGAGGACCAAGAGAAATGGTTCTATGTTAAAAGAAGATTGAGGACCATTTTCATGACCAAAAATATTCTGTTACTGTTTGACAAATACTTGGAGTGTCCCACCATATGATTAGTTACCCTGCATTTTTCTCAGAGACAGCCAAGTTGGGAGGGGACATGCCAGTCCTTCAGTTCAGGGTGCTTGGTCAACTATTTCTCTTTCTTCCCACTTGAAGACCATCAGAATGCCATGCCAAGGCTCCTCAATCCAGCTGGGTCTCCTAGGTGATGGTGATGGAGCAGAGTCATGGTTATAGCATAAATGAGAAGCAGCTTCTTTTATTACACATCAGGAAGATGCTGGGGTCCTTTGTTCTACAGAATAACTCACCAAACCATGAGACCCTTACTGATAAACTGCCCAATGCTTGGCACATGAAAACAAATCTAACTCCAAGTCAAACATGCCTTATTCCTGTCCAAGTCTAGCTAGATCTTGATGTTAAGTTTATAATCTTAAAATTTAAAACTAAATAATAAAAAAACTTTGAATATTAGGTGATCATTAAATTATTGCCCCCAGAGCAACGGCACACTATATTGCAATTAAAAATGACCTTTGTTTATAATGAAGATGGAAAGTGTGGGGAAATTTTTATAATTCTTTATGAATGGTTTGAATTTAAAATTAAACATATTTGAAATTTGCAAACCACTAAAAGCACACATGTATATACAGATATGTGAAACCTGAAGTTGAATTGTAATAACTGGTTCAGGATTGCAGCTTCAACATTTAAGGGAAATTAAAAGTATTTTAAAAATATTTTGTTTCTGTAACAAAGGTGAGAAAACATGAAAATGGAAGTGAATGCTAAAATCTTGGTGTCAAGCAAAACTAGTGTCCTAGTTGATATATTTACTTTCTGCAGCTGTGTTATCAGCTGTATTTCTGAACAATTGAATTCCTGACTACACTTCATTTTTTTCTAAGCATATTGTTGCCTATTTCCCTCCTAGGAAGTTGAGAGTGAAGTAAGAAATGTGAAATGGTTTAAAGAAGTAAGATAAGCAGGAATCTTATCCTGAACCTCGAAGAGCCTATCTATAAAGCAGTGAAACTCCACAGAACTATTTTTGTTGGCAAAAAACCAAATGCCAACTTTGGACTCAGAGTCCTGCTTGCCTGAGGTTGGCAAGGCAGGCTTCCTTGCAACATCTGTGTGCAAAGGTCCCTGAATGATGAACTTGCCACATTTTATCTGAAATTTATTAGAACTTCTTTATCATTCTGACAACAAAGTTAACTTTAATTATATAGAAGCTAGTTAGTCATAGACCAAGAGTATAGGCTAGATTCAAAACCAGAAACTTTTTTTGGAGGTAGAAGTGGGTTCTAATATATACACAGATCACATGTAACCACACTTCCTCTGTTAACCAAAGCAGACATGGGAAATCCATCCTATCTAGCATTCATGAAAATTCCACTTGGGTTTCAGCTCAGTTTCATGATATACTCTAGACAGCTCATAACAAATTAAGATATTTTATTTTTTCTGGTGTGGAAATAGAACCATAGAAGGAGGTAAGAAACTTACTGCAGGCATTTAAAACATTTTTTGTACTATTCTGATGTGTTTATGGTGTGTGAAAAATTATTACATTCCCATTTGAGAGTTTGCAGAAGTGAGTGTTAAAGAAGCTAAGCTGTGTGTAAACTTGCAGCCTTCACTGGCTGGAGTCCAGAGCCGGACACTTTGGTATAGCCTTGACCCTTGCTACAGTATAGTTTGTGATTTTTACCAAGCCGTAAGACAATGCTATTCTTTCTTTGAAGAAGTTATTGAATGTTGCTAAAATAATCCTTCTTGGGTCAATGACAGTTATGAACTAGAAGAAACAAACTTATAAGTAATAACTATTCACAGTGGCCACCAGGCTCCTAAAAATTAATATTGTGTGAATGAAATACCTTTATTTGGCTGTATTAAAGGAATTAAATGAATGACCTGATTTTGGAAAAAAAAATATCACTTAGGGCACTGATGGATCCTAAATTACTCAGTTTGCTAGTAGAGCAGTTATTTTTTGAAACAGATTTCATTGTTCCACGACTTTTCTTTCCAGGAAATATAGTGTCTTTCTGGACCATGGAAAAAGAGGCATGTAGCTTGGGTTTGCAGACTCCTTTACCATGTATTTTGAGTCCATTTACTACCGCCAATCTCTACTACCTTCCCTGGACTCAAAATTTACAATTCTTAGCAAAAACGTGGGCAACTTGGCTATGGAATGAACCCCACACAATAATATGACAGAGCAGAGTCTGAGCCTCTGCTTGGATGGAGGACCAGGTTTTACCATCAGTGACTCAAACCTTTCTTCCCCTTTCCAACTTTTTCTGAGAAAACTGACTTCCCAAGAGGGAAGATTTTTCTGATGGGGAAAGTGTTTAGGCGTCTCGTCTCCCAGATAAATCATATTGTAAATTACTTTGTTGAACTGTTGAATTTCTTTCCATTTGTTTTCTATTTAGTTCTTGTTTCAGTCCTGCGAGGTTTTATACACCCTGCTGTCTAGCAAATGCCTGTCTGTTTTCAGAATAAATACACAACAAGAGAAAGAAGCATTAGGAGGAAGAACAGAGTGAAAATGAATCCAGCTAATCTTATCGTATATCCAAGACTTATCGAAGAGCTAAATCTTTCCTCACATCTCCACTCCCACACCAATATATAACCCAGATTCTGAAAAAAAAAAAAAATCAAAAACCCAGAGGCAAATGATATGCTCCCCCTTGTTAATATAAAACAAAATGCAGAACATATTATCACTATACTCCTTGGTCTCATCTGAATTGCAAACTTTTAGTTGTGATTTTAGAAACTTCTGCTGCTTACTTGGTGTACTTTCTGCTAGACTGTTTATGTAGTCTTCAGCATCAGTTTCTAGAATTTCATTTAAAGCTGGAAAATAAATAGCCTAGAGTGCGATAGAACTAGCATCTTGAGAAGCAAATCAAAGTGGCTAGGAGGCTAAACCACATTCTAAGAGGCCTTGCAGTGTGGGTCTCTGGACTATTAGGAACTTGTATCCATTGTACAATTTTAAAAAGCTTGTCAATGGTATGAGAAGATACAATATACAGTTCCGAAAAAGAGGGGCAACAAACAGTCGTACCTAGCTATGACACCTGTGAGTCACATCAATGACCATCATGGCATGATTGTAAGTATTCCTGGTACTCCACATGGTTGAGCCAACATGGCTCTGGTGGGATGCACCTCATATGGAGGCACGCCCCTGGGAGTGGCTGTGTAAACCGGTGCCGCACTGCACTGCCTACAGAAGCACCTCCCTGGATGCATACGGAGGCACGCCCAAAACATGAGTACGTAAACCCGTGAACACCCCTTCTCTTAAAAAGGGACTCCCACGTTTTTGGTCCCTCTCTTCTCCTCTCCTTCTGTCTTTCTTCTGTCTTGTACTCGCCTGGGAATTCTCTTAAATAAACCCTTGTGTGGCCTTGATAGTGTGTTAGTGTGTATTTCTTCTCACATGCAAAACCATCAATGATAACCATAAAGGTGCAATAGCGAATGGCACATATACCTTGGCACATATACATTGTTAATTGGTTTTAAGACCTGCTCAACAAGGGGGAAATCGTGCTTAGTACTAGAAACCTAGCTAACTACTCAGTGCTAGTGAATTCATGGTTATTGGGGGGAAAACCTATAATGACTAATTTCCTAACCTAGCAAAATCCCTAACAGTCATTTTAAACATTTGTCCTTATAACTACAGATAAGTGTAATCTTCAATTCTCATCCAGGAAACTTCTCTTTGTAACAGATGAAGACTGACTAAAGAAAATAACAACCAATTAAAACGAAGAGTTGAAGGGCCCAGTCTCAATGGATGCATCCATAGACTGCATCTACACCCAAGGCTCAGAAAACATTTCAGAAGTGGGGGTGGGAGGGAGATTGTAAGAGCCAAAAGTTCGAGGCATTTACTGTAAGACTGTGTCTTCTAGTAACATCAGAAGCTACAGCCATAAAGTCTCACCAACATGACAGCCCAAATGAGCTGAACATTGATGACATCAGTGGGCATGCCAAAGTGGATGGGAGAAAAAGCCCATGAGACCCCCAACCTGCACAAAGAACTAATGGCAACTGAAGAAAGCTGGGGGTGGGAGAGGTGGTCTTCCTCAGGTAAAGGTACTCCAGTCGGTTGTCCAGGGCCAAACAGTCAGCTCTGAAAACATGCAAGTAACACTGTATAGATTCAACCAGTTATGTACAGGGATATGTATGTATATACACATGAATGTATATATATCTACATTACATAGATATGTGTGTGCATATATGAATGCAATAATAATTAGTGCAAACATATCTCATAAAATTAAAGGAGGAGGAGGTGTATATGAGAGTGTTTGGAGGGAGGAAACATAAGAGAGAAGAGTTATATTATAATCTCAAAAATAAAAACAATAGTAAGTTTTTAAATGCATGCTAGGATATTCCATGTCTTAATAGGGGTGTATTGTTTTAAACACTTTCCTGTGTAAGAGCCTAACTTCCTAGGAAACTTTCTCATTTCTTTTACATCTTACAGACTTGAAAAACATCCTCAATGCCTAACAATTGGGAAAAAAATCATGCTTCAATGGCTAAGTTATATTTTATATTTTAGGAATTTTTTCTCATAATTATTTATTTGCATGATATAGTTTTCCATTTAAGAAGAAACGAAATATTGTCTTTAATATACTAAACAAGAGCCAACAGCCACTGTTAACATTTAAATATTTTTATTTCTAGCACTTTTTTCTGCACACTTGAATTTTTATTGGTGTTACAAGAGGATGATGTATATATAATTACTCAACTTTCTTCATTTATCTATTAAAAACTTCCTTCTTATCTTAAAGTAAGATAATAACCATTTTAAATTAATTGACTAATTGTGTGTGTGTGTGTGTGTGTGTGTGAGAGAGAGAGAGAGAGAGAGAGAGAGCGAGCAAATGTGGAGGACAGGACAGGGGATAGACCACTTGTGGCAGTCAGTTCTCTTCTGTCATGATGCACATTCTGAGCACTGGCCCAAGGTTATCAGGATTCATGTTAAAGGGTCTTTACCTATTGAGCCACCTCACTCAATATGCTCAAATAATGACTATTTCTAAGAACAGAGATGTGAGCAAGTGAGAGCTGCCATGCAAAACTTCTGGGGTAACAGAGTATGATTATCTCACAATGCAGTGATCTAGTCCTTATAGTCTGTGCACTCCTTGGTTGTTATGCATGTGATGGCTTAGTGAAAAGCATTAATTTGATGTCAAAATTACAAATTAATTGGAAAAAAATTTGCAGTGACTAGATAGTATTTCTTTAAACAGCTTCCCATGATTCATTAGGTCATTCCTCTATCACTGGAGGAACAATACTGTAACCAATACTGCAGTAAGCTTACTTACATTTACATATCTTTGTTCCACATTCCCATAGTGCAGGGTGCTAGCAGTATTGCTCCTTTCCTGAGAAGATACACATTCTAATGATGGAGAGGGATTGATGGGAGCACATGGCCTGCAATTGTGATTATTGCTGTAGTAAGCTGGTAGAACTTCAGCTGCAATAAAAGATATGCCTGAAATTCCAAGAACCTCACCTGGAACTTGGAGGCTAAGGTGAGATATTCTTCACTCTTCCCCAGAATTGAAAAATCATCTCTTCAATTCAGTTGTGTCAACACTGTTAAATGGCAAGAGCATGCAGAATACTCTTGCACCATGGGATGTAGTGACGGATAATGGACAGTCTCATTCTTAGTGAACAAACAGCTGATCCTAGAGAAAGTGTCCCCATACCAGTATGAACTGGCATCCTCCTCTCCCCCCAGTCTCTTTTGTATATTAGGATACTAAAGCTCAGTGGTCTGTGTTAAGGAGCAAATTACATTTATAGAGTGCTATATATGGATGCTATTTTTAAAATATGTAGCAAACATTTGCTGGTTCAGAAACAAAATGAAGATCATAAGTAGAAAAAAACCAAACCAAATCAAAACCCCAAACTCTTTTCTTGGTACAGCTGGGTTGAACTACACAGGTTCTGCTTAATAAAATTTCATTAGATGCACGTAAATAAATTTATTTTATGCCCTAAACATTTGGTGATAACAATTGAAGAGGTATATTTTGTGCTCAAATTTTATTCAAACTGGACTAAGTCACTGGACCCCTTCAGCTCATCTCATGATTTTTTTGTGTGTGTTCAACTCTTATTTATTTCTAAATAAGAAATTTAGACAGCCACTGCAGCTTGTTAGGAGAAAAAAATTACATCATGTATTTACTCCTAAAAATTGGCAGTGAACATAGGAACCATGTGGGAGGTGATGGGACATGGGCCTAGACATATAAATATAGTAAGTGAAAAATTAAAGGAAACCAGAACATAGCTTTCTGGAAGAAATGTTTCAGATTCTTTATATCTTTAATTTTTTTAAAGTTGTCTCTAATTTATTAAAGTCATATAATAATGAACATGAAAATAACTAAAATAATAAAAATTCATCAAATCTACAAGTTTATTTTTTTAGATGATAATTGTTAAGTAACTGTAGTTACTTGGAAATAAGTTAACAGTGTTCTTCAGTTTGGAAAGTTAATCACTTTGTACTATATTAATGGTCCATATGAGCTCTTCATTTCCTACTGCCTCTGAGGGAAGGTGAGTGACAAACGGTCCTGTTACTGCATTAGGAAGAAGACTTTCCTATAAATTACGGTCAAAGAATGACATTTTTATAGGAAAATATGGCTTCTATTGCACTGAGCATTTTGCCTTGCCCCTGATATGTTCTTGGTATTTATTGTGGGTCCAGTTGGAAACAGACAGAATGAGTGTTAACAGGAGGTAAGACAACAGCTTAGGAAGAAATATAACCTGTTTAGAATCTGAGGAGCTGGAGCAAGAGACCTAGCCACAAGTTCCCAGTAAGTGACCTTGGGCTTGTCATGATCCTTGGTCCTCAGTTGGCTTTCTGTAGGGTGAAGGACATAACACAGGCACAGAATTGCTCTGAAGTTCGGAGACCATGTGCACAATGACAGTCACACAGCAAATCTCAAGTATCAGTTACTGCATTTTATTGTTCCTTATAAATACTGTGGAAGTCTAAGAACTATGGGATTGTGGGAACCACCAAAAGGACAAACACATCCTTGTATTGTTCCTATCATAAGTGCTATAGATCAACAAATTTCCTAATGTGGCATTAGAGATAAAATAGGAAAATATTCTCCTGATAAAGGTTCAATAAATGTTCGTGCAACACAGTCATCACTTGTCTTCTGAGCATTGGTGGACTTGAGTTGATTTCTGCAACAATTCAGTTTTGCAGTATAAGCAGTGGTGATGTTTTCCTTTGATCATGGTAGGAGAAATCTACTCTGAGATCTTGGACAATAGACAGGTAAATCCCAAAGACACAGCTGCCCTTGCAATCTAAATATTTCACTTTTCATCTGTCTTCTCACAAAGCTCAGCTGGATCAAACACTGGAGGCAAGGCTGTTTGAAACCCTCTGATCTAGCCAAGTTATGTGGAAGCAAAAGAATGTTTTAGTTTGTAATAAAGCCTATGGTGGAAGGTGATGGGGAGATAAAAAAGTAACTACCTCATTCTTGGGGACGACTTTAATTTTCTCTCTCTCTCTCTCTCTCTCTCTCTCTCTCTCTCTCTCTCTCTCTCTGTCTGTCTGTCTCTGTCTCTCTCTCTTTCTCTTTATGCTCACAATTAGATAAATGTGACTCAGGAATGTCCTCTCACTTTCTCTAGGATCTTCTTTTCTATTCCCTGGACCAGATCTTTCTGTGGGTTGACTATACTTTGCTCTCCCCCTACCCTGTCTGTTCTTGTTTCCAGAGTTTTGCAGGGCCTTTGTACACCTACCCACCCCCACCAAATAGAGTCAAAGCTAAAATGCAGACTTCTATGAGGAGTAATAGAATTGATGGCTGATGAATTTATAACTTATCACAGAAGATGGTACCTTCAGAGGGGTAGGTTCTGTACAAGATTCCAACCATGGAATTAAAAAAGCAGTGTTTCATGATCCATTGTGGAGTTACATGTAGGGGTAGTTACACATGGGAGATTAATTTCTATAATCACTTTTATAATTGTTCATTGTTTTTAGAAATTAGCTTGCTCTCTTTGGCCACTAGTGTCAGTTAAATGGCACAACCAAGAGTCAGCATATGTGCACATCACTATGTTTTCATCATCAACTCACAGCTCTTGCTCTTGCTCTAGCCTCTGTGAGCATGTGGTACATATAAGTACATGTGCCGCCCCCCCCCCAATATTGTGGAAAGAACTCCATGCAGTACCATAATTACCGACTCCAGGAAGCTGAAGCCAGGATGCTGAATCGCCTTGCTTTTATCAGCTGTACATTTAAATTACAGGTATCACTCAGACTCTGTTTCTAGAGACTGGTGTATGTGTGATACTAAAGGAATCTGTAAGGCTTTTCCAATTGTTCTAAATGTGAAAATGTATCTTTCCCCCCAAGACAATATTACAGATATTGAATTTCATAAACTGGCATGAAAATATGCATTTTTGGCATCACATCATATTTTAAGCTTCTATGCTACAATTTTTGTGTATTGTTAGCATTTGCTGAAATAAACCTTTGATACATTTCTCATATTCATGAGGCCTGATGTAGTAGCATTTGGGAGAAGAGTTTTTACATATTTTTCATTAATTTGAAATAGTATGTGTGTGTGTGTGTGTGTGTGTGTGTGTGTGTGTGTGTGTGCTTGACACTCTTGCAGAGAACCCAAGTTTAGTTCCTAGCACCCAAATTGATGGATTAAAACTGCCTGGAATTCTAGCACTAGGAGGATTCATACCTTTCACTCCAGGAGGATCTGTACTCATTTACGTACAACTAAACAGAAACACACACACATAATTAAAAATATAGAATTACTAAAAACAAAATAAATGTGTGTATGTGTGTTACATGCATATGTGTGAATGCATGTGTATGTATACATAAGGAGGCCAGAGCAAGACGTGCTGTGTCCTCTGTTACTTTTTAACCTTATAACCCTTGAGACAGGGCCTCTTGCTGAATGATGATGTTTTTTGCTTAACCTGGCTATCCAAGTGTCTTGATGGGGGTACTGGGAATCCCAACTGAGGTTCTCTTGTCTATACAACAGTCTCACTCTTGTTAACTCATCTTCATAGCCCTGAAAATAAACTGTAAAAGCAGGAACTAAAACTCTCTCTGTAGCTTCTTCTCTTCTACTTGACATCTTTTCTAGTTGAGCGTAAAAGTTCAATGCTGCCTTTTCAGGTATTGGTAGTCAGGCCTCCATCACCTCTGCTAGTTCCTTTCCACTTAACAACTGTCTTTAAATCCTGTTCTACAAGAAATCTGCATGTTACACTTTTTCCCAAGATGACCACTGTATTTTCTTCTCTTGAAGTTTTTGCTTTTTTTCTTGTCCAGATGAAGCCTTACCATTCTTCAGAATTCCATTTTAATCCCTTATTATGTCCCCAAATTATGACTTTTTTCTTCTATGAAATACACACACACACACACACACACACACACACACACACACACACACACACACGCATACACACATGGGCAGGCGGTTAAGTGTACTCACAGTCCATTTATTATTATGGCTCATGTCACTTTGCCAACAGTTAAGTGAACATTCATTATTTTATGGAGGACAGTGAGGCATAAACTACAAATTCCAAGAGCAGAAAAGAGGTCACTGTTATCTTTGAGGACACTGAATCTCAATCTGTCTCCTCCTTTGTGAGGAGCCAAGATACCATGCTAGTTTCTTTCAAAGATCCAGGTCCCTAGCAAGTCAGTTTGTGCAGGAAGTCAAAGGCTAAAACCAGAAGGTAAGAAGTCAGGTTTGTTCTGGCAGATCCAAGAACAGTGTGCAATCTGCAGTTTCTGCATACAAAAGGAAGAAATGTATATGAAAGCATATGAAGACACCACTTGACTTTCCATACATGGTCAATGGGTTCCGATCCCCTGTGGGTGACAGATGCTGAGGACAAGTGAACACAAGTTCATCTCTAGATTAATATAATATCCAATACTGCAAGCACTATATATGCCATTTAGCAGAAAATGACAAATGAAAAGTTCTATAATACAGGAACTACATACACAGTATATAAACAAGGCTTTAGGTGAACAATGATGAAACCAATGTTCTGAAATGTTTGGGGGCTGAAGTAGGTCATGTTTGTACCGTACTCATCTTCTAGATTTCGTACACAGAATACACCCGAGCAGGGCAGAGCAAACTCAAGAGTCTTGAATTATCTTTGAAAACTTAAAAAATAAAATAAAATCTTAGATGTATTATTAATTTAGTATTTCCACAAGGTTGCTATTCCTCATACTATTATTTCAACCCAATGAGATGTAGATAGCTGTGTGTTAGCTTATTAACCAGCTAAGAAAATAAACTTTTCTGATTTTGTTTTGCAAGTGTGCTTACAAGATTGACTTTAAACTACAAATGGGATATCACTAAAAATAGTCTTGGGAAGACAGACATAGTACACAATGTATTGCATCTTTACCATACAGGGAAGTGTATGTCAGTTAAGGAAATGAGGTACAGAATTTGCTTTCAGTTTTCAGTACAAATTAAGCATATTTTTTAAAATTGTTATTAAGTGGCTGGGTTTTTTTTTCTTCTTTTGTTGACAAGGTTTGTTATACACCACAGGCTACCCTCCAGTTCAGATCCTCCTGCCTCAGGCCTGTGTTGTGTATTTCTGGCTCTAAAATGGCTGTTTTTAAAAATGGCTTGTGAAGTTTCTGAAAATGTAAGAAGCGGCTTTCATGAGCAGGAGTGTGTCAGCTTCAGGGTGCTGCGGTAGCCTTTATGCATTCTTCCCCAAATGCCGGAACACACGAGAACTGTGCAAGCAGTATACACCAGGGTGTGCACGTAAGAGAAAGTTAATTACTCTTTTGAAGTGAAAGAACAATTGCTTCTGATATATAAAATAGGTCTTTATTCAGAAACTATCTATCGAGTATTGATCATCAACAAATCTTCTAAAGCAAGTGCCAAAAATCAATTTGACTAATTCTTTCGGAGTGACTTTTAGGTACTTCCTTGTAGCTCATCCAGAGAATGGCCGGAAGCCCAAATGCACCTTTATTTATTATTTTGTTTAATTCCCTCAAAGGTAAAACCACACCAAGGATGGAAGTACATGTCCTCTCTCTCATCCTTTTCACCTTCGCTCTTCAATTCTCTCTCTTCCTCTAGTGCTCACTCACTACAGGATTCTCAGCCCCAGCAACTAGAGTGGAGGAAAGCATGTGCCTTCCGTGCCTGTAAACTCCATGGAAGGCAGGTCCTTTTACCATCCATCTCATGCTGTGACTCAGGAAAGTGAAGACCCTAGAGGTTAGTGAGATGCTGGTGTCACTCCATTGGGCTAGTCTGGAGCTAGCAAAGTCTTCCTTTTATTCTATTCCAGAAATTTCTTTTTCATTCTTCACATAACACAAAGATGTCTTCTTGCTGAATGGTGACAGTTGTCTGGAACTTAAAAACAAAAACAAAGACACAAACAAAAAAACCAGTGAGAAGGCTAAGATGTAGTCTAGTGCTTGCTTAAACACATGGGCCTGAGTTCAATCTCCCAGAAGGAAGAATTGAGTAGTATATTATATTTAAATCTTTCTATAAAATAAAATTGCCTTAGCAGATTTTATTTGGCTCTTTCCTCATTTAAACACAATGGGAGACTGACTTTCAGTGTCTTTAAGCTTAAGGCAAGTAACCACAGGACTGGAAAGTCTCTTAAAGAGGCTGCAGCACTTGCCCTGGGGCATGTTTACCAGGAATCAGGTGCAAAGCCAACCCTAATACTGTTTCTTCTTATTATTTTTGTTTTACTTTAAATTTATGTAAACACTTACATTATTGAACTGAGCCATAATTATTATTTACTTCTTGCTGCAGGAATGAGACTACCACACATGTAGCACAAAATACCAGGGGGAAAAATTACTTCTGGGATTCCTAGTTCAGATTTAAAAAAAAAAAAAAGTAGGACTTCAATCTCATTACTATAGAGAAAGACAGACAGTGTTCAGACTTGGGACTTAAGGAAGCCAGACAACTTTATCAACAGTCCATGGGAAGGAAACAGGAAGCATATCACAGACAAAGAGGTAGGAAAGGAAGTAAAGATTTCTGTCAGTCCTCTGTAAGCACATACCAGGCCACAATACCTGCCATAAAACCTTGGGCATCAAACACAGCAGAAGTTATATAAAGAATCAATGGGGGCTGGAGAAATGGCTCAGAGGTTAAGAACACTGACTGTTCTTCCAGACGTCCTGAGTTCAGTTCCTAGCAACCACATGGTGGTTCACAACCATTTATAATGACACCTGGTACCTTCTTCTGTATACTGTATACATAATAAGTAAATAAATAAATAATCTTTTTTTAAAAAAATCAATGGACTAAATGATGTTAAATTGATTCAGATTTGCATTTTTGATGACAATGAGAAAACTCTGAGCCGCTTTAAGGGGATGATCAAGAGGATTCCAGACAGAATAAACTACAGAAAGAAACCAAGAAACTTCTTAATGCCTGATTAAAAATAAATTGATTTCTGTCTTTGTGATCTTCTGTACTGTTGAAGAAACTGACTTGCTAATTTTCTTCCAAAGTAGAGCCTGTGCAAATTTTATAGGCATCCCCATGCAGTAAAAAGAATGAACCCAATCATTTTCTATGATGGCCAATTCTCCATAAGTGCATGATTGTTGTTTAGCCTAATCCAGTAAGTAATATGGACTAATAGCAACTTTTAAAATGTTGTGTGTGCATAATTTTTTAGCATTGAAATCTTGTTACTATGCCATAAGTATGTAGAAAATATGTTGGTACTGTAATGGACAACGAGAAAACTGAGGCAAAAATCATTTAGTGATAAAGAGGACTGTGATTCCTGTCAAGTTGGTCTCCAACCCAGCCATACAACATTGCCTTTAACAGGCTAGTGACCAAGCTTGTTGAAATGATGTAAGAAGCTTTGTTCTTGTTCCACAGGTGCACTGTTAGAACATTATGCCATAGTGGAATGGATTCGATTATGTGAGCTGTTTATTTTTTCAAACTACTCAACAAGGAAATGGCATTGTGATGTGGCTGGGAACATGATCATGACAGTTCTTTTATATAATATCTGAATTACAAGTGGCACATCTGGTGATTATATAATTATCTCCTACTATGAGATATAATTTGCATACTAGAGATTTTAATGTTTATAATTGAAATTTGTATTAATTTAAGATGAAGAGGAATTATGTACTGAGGTTTGGGAATTATTTTAAGGTCCACAAGAATGTAGTTACCGCAAAAAAAAATGACTATATCTGCCTCTGTTAATGTCCAAATGTGATGTTGCTGGGAGACAGCCTGTGAATGCAGTTTGAGCATGGTTTTGGTTTAGAAAACTCTGTGTAGTTCTATACTTGTGTCTCTGTCCATGACTCTATAACTAGAAGCAAAACTTGAAATATACAATTGTGTGTGTGTGTGTGTGTGTGTGTGTGTGTGTGTGCACGTGCTATGGTGAGCTCTGTTCAGTCCATAGGTGACTTGGGAGCTACTATAGAGATGTGATGGTGCTATAGGGTAAGCCACTGGCTCTGACTGCCAGCTTTACTATTTGTCATTGTATTCCCCAGTAACCTTTTCCTTTGTTGTTTTCTAGGCAAAATGGGGTGATATGAACGTGTATCCCAGACTATAGCCAAGGGAAAAAGGTGATACAAAACATTGCTTGCAGTGTGAAGTTTGGTAATTTTCTTTTTTCATACTTCTCTGAATTGTTACATTTTCTTTAAAAAAAAATCCAAAAACCAAAAAACAATGCTCATATTTCCTTAACATAGAGTAGAAACAAAATCACAAAATTCTTACAGTACAAACATTGGAATTCCCTTAACTAGATAGTGATCTGGAGGGTCAGTCATAGAATAATATTTCACAATATTTCATTTCTAATGGTACCATGATGACACAAGGAGCCTCTTATATTGGAAGTGGAGATCAAAATCTGCCATCCTAGAAATTGCTACTTCCAATTCCCTAGAGAAGTGTTGCTTTTCCTCATTTTCCTACAGTCCCAGGTATTTAAAGAAGAATATGAGAAGGAAGAAGAAAAGAAGAAAGTAGGAAGGAGGCATGGAGGGAGGAAGAAAGGAAGGGAAGGAGAAAGAAAGAAGGAAGGAGGCAGAAAAGAGAAATTTAAAGGGTGAGTGAGTTAGGACAGAAGGAGAAAGAAAGGAAGAAAGAGCTAGGGAGTAAAACAAATAAGGAAGGGAGGCTAGAGAGAAGCACTGGGAGAAGAAATTAGGGAAAGGATAATAGAAAGATGGAGAAAGAAAAAAGGGAGACAAGAAGGAAGAAGGAAGGGAGGGAAGGAGAGAGCCAGGAAAAAATAAAAAGAGGGAAAAAAGAAAGAAAAAAGAAGGAAGAGAATGACATAGGAGAAAAGGAAGAAGAGAAGGTAGGAGCAAAAGGAGAGAAAGGAAAGCAGGATAGAGGAAGGAACTAAGAAAATAAAAAAAGACCAGAGAGGAAAAAAGTCCAAAGGAGGAGGAGGAGGAGGAGGAGGAGGAGGAGGAGGAGGAGAGAAGATGAAAAGAAGGAAGAAGAGGTTGCCACACGCTGGAGGGGGGGAGGAAGAGGGGACAAAGGGAGGAAGGACAGAAGGGAGAAAGGGGGAAGGAAAAGGAGAGTGAACAAACAGACAGGCAAGCTCAGGAACTGTTAGCAAAACCTACCAAAGGGCCATACTGGAAACAGCACAGGCAGGTCCTAGAGTGGGAAGGCAGAGAGGTAGAGTGGACTGTGTGAAGCACTGAGGATCAGCAGTGGCCATATGGTCAAAGGGCAATGCCCATATAAAGGCATTTGACCAAAACAACAATGACATGGCCGTGGTTTCTGCCCTTCAGGTTTCTTAGAATCTTTAATGCATGGAATTTTGAATAGTGTTCAGTTTTGCTTCTACATTTGTGTTCTACACATCCAGTGATTTTTATTATGGCATTAAAATATTTCCCAAGCCTTCCTGCTCCTTCTAGTCAGTGTCATATTTTAAAGGGGTGAGTGCTAGAATAAATATACACACAGAGGGGAAACCCCATCTGAGAAGGCAGGTCCAGCCTCCACCCCCACAAATAAGCTCAGTGTTTCAATACACAGAGGCTCCCTTCCCAGAATAAATTATTTCCAGGCCCAGGGCTGCAGAGAAGTCCCAGTCGGACAGCACAATTCATAGGGGCTGTCATCACATCCAGAGCATTTCGAAGCTGAAGAGGTTGTTTTAATTATAAGACAGACCAGTGTTTGGAAAACCAAGGGAAATGGATGCCATCCGGTAGCACAGATTTTAATAGGAGCTTGTTGGTTTTGAGGCATTTGGTTATTGATGGTAAGAGTCTGACCTTGCTGGACACATCTCAGAAGACAACACTGAGTAATCTCTGTAGGACTTCTGGGGTTTCATTGATACTGAAATTTTATAATAATGACTATCTTTCCCCAAATACCTATCTTTTACTGGATTTCCATCTATATATTCAAATGACAATATTAGGCTCTACTTTCTGCCAGACACTGGGAATATAAAAATAAGCAAAATAAACACTCTATCTGAAAGTGAATAACCTTGGTGGAAAACAATCCATCTTGGCAAACCAAATCTGAGATAGCTTCACAATGGAGGTTCCTCTTTGAGTTGAAAAATATGTACAAGGGTTATGGCCTGCTCAGAAACACCAGAAAGGGGTTCCACAAGGAAGCACTGGCTGAACAAAGGCAAGATAAAGAAGGCAACCTTAAAGAGGTATAGAAGGCAAGAGTAAAATATGGGCTTCTAAGAAGTCCACCTGCCTATTTCAGGAGAGCCAGCCTGAGAGTGAGAGAAGCAGAAGCCACCAAGGAAGAATTTTATGCAGACCTTTCACTTAAACCTGTAGCAACACAGCCTTACCTAGCTATGTGAACTAGACAAGTTTTTTGGTGTAGGATATTTGTATATTGTGTGAAGATGTGTTGCTGTGATTGGTGCACTAAAAAGCTGAATTGTCCAGTAGCTAGACAGGATGTATTGATGGTACTTACAGATAGAAAAGAGAAGAAGAGGAACAATCTAGGTATTGAGAGATGTCAGGAGACAAGAAGAAACAGGAAGTGTAATATAGAAGAGAGGTGATGCCAAATGTTGGAGTGCAGATTAATATAAATGGCTAATTTAAATTATAAGAAATAGTTAGGAACAAGCTTAAGCTATAGTCTGAGCTTTCATAATTAATAAGATGCCTCTGTGCCATTATTTGGAAGATGACTGGCAGGACAGAAAAGACTCACTATATATGCCATATAATACAGAGACTTAAATATCCAAAAATAGGGCCTGAGGAAGCTAAGAAAAGTTCAGGACATGGAGCCAGACATAGCTTTATAGCCCTGAAGTCTTTTAGGTAGACTGGTGCTTGGCAAACAGAAGTAAGGCTACAGCCTGTGTGCTAGAGTCAGCCACCAATATCATGCACCAGACCCATGTGCTATGCTGTGTCATATGACACATGACAGTTTAAGATTAGTTTCATGTGGTCAGAAAATTCTGTATGCACTTAGTAAAGTCAGGATCAGACACAGAAAACCTATGACAAGGTATAGCATGTTTAAAATGTGCTTTGATACTAAAGAAAGAAAATAAAATGGGTATTGACAGTCACAGAAAAATAGTTTAAGAATAATAAAGTAAAATCTTTAAAGAAAGAATAAAGTAGGTACAGACCAGTGTCCTGAGCAGAGTAAGAGACCATGCAGATCCATTGTCCAGAGCAAAGTAAGAGATTGTACAGATCTTTGCCCAGAGTAGACTGGAGACACACAACCCTTGGACCCACAACTGACTAAGAACCAAGTAAAAGCTGATTAATAGTGAACGAAGGAAGCAATGGGCAGGCGCCAGTGCAAGAATACATATAACATTATAAAGAAAAACAAAGCACCACCAGAAGAAGCTGATGTCTCTATAACACCAAGACCTGAACAGAGCCATGAAGAGAAAACAGAAGGAAAACCTTAAAAACAACTTTATAAAGATTATAGAAGCCTTAAAAGAGGATATATAAAAGAATCCCTTAAAGAAATAGAAGAAAATACAAACAAAAAATTGGAAGAGATAAAAAAATCCTTTAAAGAAAACCAAGCAAATGAAAGAAACATTCCAGGAACTAAAAAGTGAAATAGAAGCAATAAAGAGGGCACAAAACAAGGCAAAGGTAGAAATAAAATCTGAAGAAAGAAATTGAAACTACAGATACAAGAATAACCAACAGAATCCAAGATATGGAAGAGAGAACCTTTGGAGTGGAAGATACAATAGAGGAAAATATCAGTCAAAGAACATTAATACCAAAAAAGCCATAGCACAAAATATCTAGGAACTTTGGGACACCATGAAAAGACCAAACCAGAGAATAACTGGAATAAAAGAAGAATACCAGCTCAGAGGCACAGATAATATACTCAATAAAATCATAGAAGAAAACTTTCCCAACCTAAAGAAGAAAATGGCTATAAAGATACAAGAAGCTTACAGGACATCAAATAAATTTGACCCCTCAAAAAAGTTCATGTGCCACATAATAATCAAGCCGCAAATATACAGAACAAAGAAAAAGTATTAACAGCTGCAAAAGAAAAGGGCCAACTTAACCTATAAAGGCAGACTCATAAGAATAACACCTGACTATTGAATGGAAACAATGAAAGCAAGAAGGTCCTGGTCAGAAGTTATACAGACCCTAAAAGAGCATAGCTGCCAATCTAGACTATGATACCCAGCAAAGCTATCAATGACAATAGATGAAAAACAAGATATTTCATGACAAAGTCAGACTTAAGCAATACCTGTCTACAAATCCAGCCCTTCAGAAAGCATTAGAGGGAAAACTCCAACCTAAGGAAATCAGATACACCCATAAAATCGCAAACAATTTATAATCCCACAGAAGAAAAGCCCAAAGAAAAGGAAATACATACAAGGTACCAGCAAAAATAACAGGAAATATCAATCAGTGGTCACTAATATCCCTTAACATCATGGACTCAATTCACCTATAAAAAGACACACCCTAACACAATGGATACAAAAACAGAAGCCATCTTTCTGCTGCATACAAGAAACACACCTCAACTTTAAAGACAGACACAGGCTCAGAGTAAAGGATTGGGAAAAGATTTTCCAATCCAATGGCTTCAAGACACAAGCTGGTGTAGCCATCCTAATATCTAAAATAGTGGACTTCAAGCTAAAATCAATCAAAAGAGGCCAAGACAGACATTACTTATTCATCTCAGGAAAAATCCATCAAGATGAAATCTCAATCCTGAATATTTATGCCCCTAATATGAAGGATTGTACATATGTAAAAGAAACACTACTAAAGCTTAAACCCAACATCAAACATCACACTGTAATAGTGGGAGATTTACTACCCCATTTTCACCCTTGGATAGGTCAACTAGACAGAGACTCAACAGAGAAATAAGGGGTCTAAGAGATGTTATGATACAAATGGACTTAATAGACATTTAGAGAGGCTTCCACCCAAACACAAAGGAATATACATATTTCTCAGCACCCCACATAAGTTTTTCTAAAATTGACCACATACTTGGTTATAAACAAATATCAATTGATACAAAAAAAATGGAAACCTCTTGTATCATATCAGACCACCAAGGTCTAAGGTAAGAATTCAACAAAAACAAAAATCACAAAAAGCCTACAAACTCATGGAAACTCAACACCTCTATATTGAACCACTTCCTGGTCAAGGAAGAAGTTAAGAAAGAAATCAAAGACGTCCTAGAATTTATGAAAACAAATCCACAACATACCCAAAGTTATGGGACACAATGAAAGCAGTGTTAAGAGGAAATTCATAACATTAGAAGCCTATATGAAAAACCAAGAGAAATCTTGCACAAGAGCCCTAACATCACAGCTGAAGGCCTTAGAACAATTAGAAGCAAACTCACCTAGAAGGAGTAGATGGCAGGAAATAATCAAACTTAGAGCTGAAATCAGTACAATTGAAACAAAGAGAGCAATACAAAGAATCAAAGATTCAAAGAGTTGGTTCTTTGAGAATCTCAACAAGATAGACAAACCCTTATCCAAATTAACTGAAAGGCAAACAGAGAATATCCTAATTAGTAGAATCAGATATAAAAAGGGAGCCATAACAACAAATACCCCCGAAATCCAGAGAATTATCAGGTCATACTTTGAAAATCTATACTTCACTAAAATAGAAAACCAAAAAGAAATGGACATCTTTATGAAGAGTACCAATTACCAAAATTAAATCAAGATCAGATTAAAGACCTAAACAGATCTAAAACCCCAAAGGAGTTATTAAAAGTCTCCCCCTAAACAGCTCAGCACCAGATGGTTTCACTGCAGAATTCTATCAGACATTCAAAGAACTAGTACCAATACTCAACAAACTGTTTCATACAGTGGAAACTGAAGGAACACTGCCAAACACTTTTTATGAGGCCACAATCACCCTGATACTCAATCCACTAAAAGATGCAACAAAGAAAAAGAATTACAGACCAATCTCCCTCATGAACATTGATGCAAAAATAGTCAACAAAATTCTGGCAAACTGAATACAACATTATATAAAAAAAGTGGGACCTCCTGAAACTGAGAAGCTTCTGTAAGGCCAAAGACACAGTTAATGAGACAAAACAACAGCCTACTGAATGGGAAAAGATTTTTACCAACCCTACAAGTGACAGAGGATTGATCTCTAAAATATATATAGAACTCAGGAAACTAGAGCCCAAAACCTTGAATAACTCAATCAAAAAATGAGGTTCAGAACTAAAAAGAAAATTCTCAGCAGAAGAATTACAAATAGCTGAAAGGCACTTGAAAAAGTGCTCAACATCTTTAGCCATCAGAGAAATGCAAATCAAAACATCTTTGAGATACCACCTTACACCTGTCAGAATGGATAAGATTAAAAACACAGATGACAGCTTATGCTGGACAGGTTGAGGAGCAAGGGGATCACTCCTCCATTGTTGGTGGGAGTGTAAACTGGTTCAGCCACTCTGGAATGCAGTATGCTGGCTTCTCAGAAAACTGGGAATTATTCTCCCCAAGAATCCAGCAATACCACTACTGGGCATATACCCTAAAGATGCACATTTACACCCCAATTGCATTAGCTCAACTATGTTCATAGCAGCATTATTCGTAATAGCAAGAACCTGGAAACAACCTAGATTCCGTTCAACTGCGGAATGAATTAGCAAAATTGGTACATCTACACAGTGGAGTACTACTCAGCAGTTAAAAAAAAATTCTAAAATTAGCAGGATAATGGATGGATTTGGAGAATGTCCTCCTGAGCGAGGTATCACAAACCCAGAAAGATAAGCAGGGGATGTACTCACTCATTAGTGGACTCTAAACAAAAAGCAAAGAACACCCAAGCTGCAAACCACATCCACTGAACAGCTTGGAATCTGAAAAAAAACTTAAGGGAGACATTCAGTGAGTCCCCTAGGAAGAGAAAATAGTGATCTCCTTAGCTAATTGGGAATATAAGGAATTACAATCAGGAAGAGGTGGAAACAAATCATAAGAGAAAGAGATGGCTGAGTGAGAGGAGGGAGAGAAAAAAAAAAGAGATGGAGATCTTAATAGAGGAAGCCAATGTGGGGTTGGAAAAAGACCGGGTACTAGAGAAACCTCCAAGAACTCACAGGATGTTCCTGGCTAGGTCTCCAACCAACAGTGAAGGTGTTGCCTAGACAAGACTTCCCCCATAATCAAATGAATTATGATTTTAATAATTCTGGCCCTAAGTGCCCCTTCCTCCTCAACCTCTCCAGCATAATTATGGCCTTAAGTGCCACCACAAAACTTACATACAATAATGAATAGAGTTTGAGGGGATACATGGCTGAGCACTGGGCTGAGTCCCTGGTTCAGCTGATAGTGGGGGAGGAGACTCTGTATGAGCAAGGGGATAGGGACTATGAGGAAAATTCTCACAGTGATGGCTGGCTCGAGCTCTGGGGAGCTCACTGAATCAAGAACAGCCACCTCGGAACCGTCAGGAAAAGAAACTAGGCCCTCTAAGGATAGGCAATTGTCCACTGACATGGGCAGTATGTAGAGCCTCAAGGGGACGGTTCAGGTTGTGTTTCTGTGCACGGACCGGCACTTGGAGCCCATTCCCTCCAGAGGAACACCTAACGCAGTCTTAATATTAGGATGAGAAAATTGAACTTGCCTGGAGTGGAGGCTTAGCTAATCCACCTTGGGACTTCTTGACTTTTCTGGAAAGGGAATGGGTGTATCAGGAGGAGAGAGGCTGAAGGTTGACTGAGAGGGGCCGGGAGGGAGAAGAGAGTTAGAACAAGGGGATACGTGGATAAAAAACTTTATTCTATAAAAGTAAATAAATAAGCAAATAAAGACAAATAAAAAAAAGAATAAAGTAATATAAAAAGAATAAGCCACATAAAAATGAAAATGCACAGAGTGTATTTATGGTGCTTTGTTGATTTTGAATTTTTAAATTTGAATGTACAAAAGCAATTGCTGCTGGAAACTCCTAAATGAAAATAACCTATATATTTTAAGAATATCTTCACTTCAGAATGAAAATCAAAAAATATGTTGCATTGTAAGAGAGGTTATGCCTTTGTTTCTACTGGAAACAAAATGTTATGGTTTTCTTCAAGATTCGTGAAGATCAAATTTGATTGGGCAGGACCTGTTGAAAACCTTGGCTATAGAGGAATCCAAAAAGACTACAGGAGTGATGATATATGTACTGATCCCTTTACTATGGGAACAGCTCTGAGACTGGATGAGACATGACAAATCTTATTGTCTACAGAGATTTCATAATTTATTATTACATTCATCTTTTCATCTGGCATGGACAGAAGTTTGGTTATATAGTCCAAGTGGACTTATAAAGTGGACAGATGCCTTTTAGCTGCTTAAACACAGAACAAATAATCATCTTTAACTGACCTGTGCACACCACACATTCCATACATGTGCTAATGCTGACATATATCTTATTTTTAAAGTATGTGCGTTTTCATAAAGAAAAAAAAAAAAGAACCAGATACGAAAAATTACAAGTAATTCAGTTGATCCAGGCTCTCAAAATGCAGTTTCCTATAAATTCTGCATGCAGAACAACTATAAAATTTCTAGTTGAGATGGTCCAGCCTCAAATCCAGCCATGACTACAGATAAGTTCTATACTTTCTCATCACACAGAGACTAAACAAAAAATAATACAGTTAGCTGTTCCAGGACTTGGTCATTATCCCAATTTTCTCAGTGTTCCCCCAAAATGCTGTCACTCCCAGACAGCAGGAAGCAGTCTAGAGAGCACAATGTCCACATTTCTAAGAGATGGGCTGGATAGTTTTAGCTCATTCAAAATGGATTTTGGATGTTTATCATCATTTATGGGGCATGATTACAAGTTGTTATTGGTAATGAACAGGGAAAAAAGCTGAACAAAGAAAGTTAGATTCAGAGATCTCATTCTGAAAAGAAAAGGCAGGGATATAGAAATGATAGAATAAAAGGGTAGATTATTGAATCTATTTTCTTTTTTCCCTTTATCTATAAAAGGTTTTTTTCCATGTATCCCCCTGCTCCCTCTCTCTTCCCTCCTCCCAATCCCTCTCAGTCAGCCTTCAGCCTCCTCCTCCCCATTCCCCTATCCTCTCCCACAAAAGAGCAAGAAGTTCCAAGGTGGTTCAGCTCAGCATGGTGCATCCACTCCAGGAAGTCCTCATACCAATGCCAAGACTGGATTAGGCACTCCTCTGTGGGGAATGGGCTCCAAGGTGCCAGCCCACACACAGGAGCACAGTCTGATCCCACCACTGGAGGTTCCACATACTGCCAATGCCAATTGACAGTTTCCTACCCTTAGACCTAGCTCCTTTTCCTGATGATTCCCTAGTGGCTGTTCTTGATTCAGTGAGCTCCCCAGAGCTCCAGGCAGCCATCTCTATGGTACTTTTCATAATCCCTATCCTGTTGCTCATACAGACTCTCCTCAGCTCTCAGCTGGACCAGGAGCTCAGCCCAGTGCTCAGCCAAAGATCTCTGCCTCCACTTCTATTCATTGTTGGATGTAAGTTCTGTGATGACCCTTAGGGTGGTTATCCATTTGATTATAGGGAAAGTCTTGTTTAGATACTCCCTCCACTATTTGTTGGATACCTAGCCAGGAACATTCTGTGAATCTTTCAAACTAAAAGAAAAACAACTAGTCTCAAATATTTTACATTAGATTGGATTTTTATGTATTAAGATAAATTTAATGGTATTTTTATATTGTGTATGTTTCTACATATACAATAGAATTAACATCCATGTTATTTCTAATTAACAATTAATAAGTTAGAATATTTTAATAATTGAATATTAATGAATTAATATTTATTTTAAAATGTAATGTAAAGCACTAGCTTTTGAAAGCTATTTGATAATGAAGAAATACAGTTTAGTAGTTAGCTATGTGTCACAGTGAAACTTATAGTTATGATAGGTATGTTTTCAAGGTCAAGCAGAGTCATATTTTAAATAGATGGTCTTCAAACACTTCAAAGATCTACAGAATATGGCATTTAGGTGTTTTTAATAACAAGGCTTTTCATGATGGTGAGACATGTCTGCTCCTGACAGCACCAATATACTTTAAAAAAGAATGATGTGCATTAAAGAAACTACTTATGGAATTTGCTTTCAATGTGGCAAAGCTAACCATTTGTCAGCCATGCTGACAGTATGCTATCCAAATTGGACAAGCAGGACAAAGTGAAGGTGATTAGTCCATGAATCCTAATTGATCTTATAATAAAAAACCTGGAGCCAGATATTGAGGTAAAGCTAAAAGATCAGAGAGACAGAGGAGTGCCATAGTCACTTCTTCCCTCACCAATTCCTCAGCCTAAAGGGAAGGTCCTGTCTCCAGGAATCCTCAGACTGCATGCTCTAAGTCCTCAGCTGAAAGGGAAAAGAAGTACAGGGGAATGCAGGGAGCTGTAAGGGCGGCGAACTCCTGTCTCCTCCCTCCTTATATTCCTTTCTGTGCCCAACTATATCACTTCCCACCTCACCTTTTCTAGTGCTTGGATTGAAGATGTATGTGCTTCCCAAGTATTGGGTGCAAAGACAAAGGATCCCAAGTGCTGGGATTAAAGGTGTGTGCTGCTACCCCTGCATGTATCTTCTTCACTATTGGACTGGATTAATCTCATGTAGTCCAGGCTGGCCTTGAAATCACAAATATTCAGACAATTCTCTGTCTCCTGAATGCTAAAATTAATGCTGTGTGCTACCATTGCCTGACATCTATGGTTAACTTTGTGACTGGCCCTGTCATCTGATCTTTAGACAAGCTTTATTTCTTAAAGGATACATAAAACATCACTGCAGGTGACTGCCAAACTTTGCCAAGGCAAGGTAGTACAGTCTTTCAAAATATCTGCTTCACAGAAAAATTGTTCAGTTATTATATGGCTTTAAGCTAAAGATAGATGCCATAGCATTGCAGAGGAACATTGGGGTGACTATCCAGGTAGGAAGATGTCTCTGTTATTTCTATAGTTTTAGAAGTTACTCATTCTACACTTTCTGTTTACTCAGGTAATATTATATTTTTCTTGGGTCTCTGATGATGATTGAAGACTAGATAGAAGACAGTTTTCCTTGTTACCAAATTCAGAAAAAAAAAAATCTTACAAAAGATATACAGTTTATAAGTTTGAGAAACATAAAAGTTTACGTTGTTTATTTAAGAAGTTTCTAGGTCTAAAAATATTTTTAGAATGGTAATACAAGTTATGATAGAAAATGGTTTAGGTATAAAAGTTTGAACTCACTGAAATAGGATAGATAATACAGCAGGTTCTCTGAATTTGCCAAATACACATGGGGTAACCATGGTAAATGTAATTCTTGATCATTGTTCTTATTGTATATAGTTTTACTATATTAGAGTTAAAACCTTTTATTTTTATTTAGACAAAAAGGGGAAAATGTGGGATGTTTGTACACTGTATGAAGGTGTGTTGCTGTGATTAGAGCGGAATGGCTTAGTATCTAGACAGGAGATGTAGGTTGGATTTCCAGAGAGAGAAAGGAAGAGGACGAAGAGTCTAGATGAATGGAAGATACCAGAGGACCCAGAGAGGAAACAAACACAGAGAGGTGTAAGATGAGAAAGCGGTAATGGCACATGATTGAACACAGATTAATATAAATGGATTAATTTAAGTTATAAGAGCTAGTTAGGAACAAGACTAAGCTATAGGTCAAGCTTTCATAATTAATAAGAAGAATCTGAGTCATTATGTGGGATCTGGCTGGCAAAACAGAAAAAGACTCATTACAATTTCCTTCATGGCTAGGGCTATGAAGTTTAGAGACTGGAACTGATTTAAAAAAAATAAATAAATAAGCTACAAACTGTCTGCCCCTCTATCAGGCAAGACTAGAGTAACATTTATCCACTTGCGACTTGTATTATTAGCTGCTGACTTTCCTTCACATTTTGTTCAGCAGAAGTTCTTTTCTGAACACCTATGGAAAGATGGCCTCTACTTCTTCACATACACCAAATGAAATGTTCAGTATTTGGATGTGTATCTGAGCCCTTGATTCAGATGCCCTTCTCCATTTTCCAACTTACCAGGATGACTACAATGCACATGAGTTCAGTATCTGCATTGATTCATTTACTTAAGAATGTTTATTATGTGTATAGAAATAGCAAGGGTTGTTTCTTATGTACCAAGCATTCTGTGAGAGTATATTATACAGCTCACCTCATGGTATTCTCAATGAACAACTCCATCCAGTAAAAAGCTATTTTTATTCTCTTTCTGTGGAAGAAGAAATCAAGGATTAGCAAGTTTAAATGACCTGATTTAAGTCATTCACATGGCTTAGAAACATTTCACTCTAGTGGACAAATTTGCCTCTAAGCCCCCATTTTTATCTTGATGTTTCAAAAATTTAAATGTCACAAAGGAGAATTAAAGATTTGAGAAAATCGATGGAATTAGATAATCCCTAAAAAGATTATCCCTAAAAAGTGGAATGTGCTATAGCCAATAGCAGTTATACTGTTAAGCAGAGGGACCTGTCATGAAAAAAACATTCTCTATCGCTTTAATACCAATTATGGATATGTTAGTAAATCAATGTGATATCCTAAATTATGATAACTGGTTTAACATGAAGGGCAGTGATTTAATAGAAATGGTTTATTCCTGAAGATGGAGGCATGTGTATGTGTACATGTAACAAGGTAAGGAATTAATGAAAAGAGAAAAAGCAAGAATGAAAAGAATGCTTCTAGTTTAATCATCTACAAACACTTAGAAGTTTATTTGCATAGTTCACCCAGTAAGGTGAGGGGTGTTGGAGGAAGCCTATACCGTGAAGCCTGCTCATCCACAGAGCAAGGGCTGCTCTGCTTCTGTCTCGTTAAGAGAAAAGTCTTTGCCTTCACACCAACATTCCAGCATCTTCCACACTTGCCTATTGTATCAAGCTTGTCATCTCTCACTTGTTGAAACGAGTGAGAGTTGAGAACATCTGAGTTCTACTTCAGAGCAGGGAATGAGGCCGAACAAGGCTGCATAAAAAATGAGAGCAGCCCTGCAGCATGGGGGATTTGAGGCAGAGGCAGCTCTTACGGAGTGAAAGCAATTACATTTATTAAAGGTGGAGAGGATGGCAGTCTCCATAAAGTCTGGAGCAGGGACTTCGGCACTAAAATACACTTTTTTACCTTCATTTTTTGATTACTTTAATTAAATTACACATTGTGGCAAATGTTAGCGCTTTAGTAAAAGAACCCAGTGTATCTTTATCTCAAAGTTGTGTGAGAATTAGAAATGATCTATGACTCCTAAAAGAAATAAAGATAAAGAAAGAGCTTGGATTTGTTTTTGAGCACAGCAAGAAGCATGAAAATATAATGTAAGAATTTGAAACTTTCATTAAAACCTTTAACCTTTCAGAATTCAAGTTTGATATTTGTGACAGCTGGTAGAAAGTGCAAATCTTAATCTAATTCTAATTGTATTTGATCTTTTGTCCTGACTCTGTAATAAAGACGACCAAGCTAGGAAATGACTCACAATTTGTTAGTGGTACAGAAATGTTTTTATTGATAGTGGAACATGCACATGACTGTTGATTTCTGTTTATAAAATTATTCACATTTTCCTTCAGATTTACCAAGGAATTTGGTATTTTCTAAGACCAAACTCTTTAATTTGGTGTCTAGATGTAAGTAAATAAACAGAAAATGTTTTTCCTGTTGATACCGAAGTGCTTTCTTCTAGTAGTCAGTAGAGGGCGCTGTTGGCATTTGATTTGGGTTTATAATGCCATGACATTCCCTTCTTAAATTAATTCAGTGTTTGAAATCAAACCTCCGTTTAAATGTAATGATATTAATATGTGAGAATAGATGTGTAAACGTGGAGATTTTCCATTCCCGTCAAACCCACAGAACCTAAGGTCTCTGGTTCTCCTGTGAGCCCCTGTGAAAGTGCTTTATATAGAGAAATGTTGGCCTGTGGAAATTAAAGTGTCGTACATTTGAATTCATGCATCCATCTAGGCAATGATTCAACATTTCTAAGACTGATTGTAAGTCAGAAAGAAAGAAACTTCCTATGGTTCTTAAGAAAAGGAGTAGAAAAGAAAGAGAAAGAGATTTGTTCTAGATACACGCTAGACATTTTCAAAAGAAACTTTATGTGGTGGGTTTAAGGTAAAGTTGATCGTCTTTAATCCGGGGGTAAATATCGCTTTGTAGTTAAGATTCTAGATGAATTTGACAGTACTTTGTGCTTTGATTTTGGCACTAGTTTTTCCTATTTCAGTTAAGATCCTTAGCCACAGGTTATAGAAGATTACCACAGCGTCAGTATTAAAAGATATTTTTACTTTTTAATGCTTAGATTTCAGTTAAAATAGATTACAAAGCAACAGTCTCCAAGCAACTCACTCAAGTTTCGGATTTGTCTGACTGGCACTTTTGTAATGCACATACCAGCTGCAGACAAGGCAGGGAGGAAAACCTCTGAAATATGGTGTGAGATCCATCTTCAAAGGGCCAGTAAATACACTGTGTGCCGCCCAGGTGAGGAAGAGGGAAGCTGGCATTGCATTTATCAGGAGTTTTGCCGGTAAAGCGAACAGGAAGGTAAAATGGTCAGTATTTAAACCAGTGACATTGAAGACTTACCATATTACCACTCTTAAAATAGAAAATGACTTGCCTTGCCCAAACAGTGAAGCAAACAGCCCTCTGTTTGCTGTGTTCTCTGAGGCACACCCCCGGCTGCTGCGCAGGGTGAAAGGCTCCTTCACTGGGCTGCTTAGAACAGGAGGTGCGGTTGACTTTGTTTCCGAGTATATAAAGAGGTGCCACTTTCTGGGGACAGTTCAACACATTGCACTTTGCAAACAAAACGCCAAGCCAAAGGCAAGTCACTGTTCCCAAAACACATGGAACTTCTTGGAAGGCAAAGGGAAAGAGATCGTCCTGTGTGTTGATGGAAAGGTAGACAAGGTTCTGAGATATTGTCAGGCAGCGTCTGTTTCTCTCTGATCGTTTGCATCTTTTAGTTTCTTTGGTGTGTCCAGGTTGGCCTGTGCTTGTGTTGATTTCTGGCCTTCCAATGAAGATTAGTTTTGCTTTCATTCTGAAAGTAAAGGCTTGCCTCTGTCATTCAGGTAGAGATGAAATAAATAGAAATGCTTTGTGGTTCTTGAATGCTCTAGATAGCTGGGACAAAAAGGCCCAATACTATTACAAATATAATTTTAGGTGAAATTTTTGTTCCATGTGAAACATTAATTTTAATAGAGACTTATATATAAACTCTCATTTGAATAATAATGTAAAATTAAATTTAAATTGTAAATACCGTCCAGTACTAGCTGTTTCCTGGCTCAAATTCTTCAGCACATATGGTGCTAGCATAAGCTTGTGCCTGTCTGCCTACTCTGGGTAATTTTGCATGCAAATAGTTTTAGTGCCTATGTTGAGGTGCTAAAACGTGTTTAGTACACTTGAAAATATTTGCATTGCAAAAGGAGAGTGAATCTCCTGAGGAAAATCAAATTGATATTTTGTATTAAGAGACTACTCTGGACACCGTTTGGTCTTCTATGGAGAATTCTATTTACAGTACAGCTAGCATTTTTAATTGACCTTTAGAAGAAAAGGTCTGGCTATAGCTTTGCCAACTTTCTAAACCGTGGACCATCTTCTGGCAGCATTCTCCACTTTAATCAGCAGGACAGAGAGAGCAGCAAAGAATACTAGTTGCTTGTCTGGACTGTTTCTTCTCCAGCCTCGGTTTGGTGGACGGGTAAGAGAACTCTGCGGATTATGATTAATCTTTCAGCTGGAATGTGCCTAACCAATTAGCTAACCAGCTAACCAGCTAACTCAGGAAAGGCTGCATACAGGGGAGCAGCCGCGGCTGCTGGGCGTGAGGCCCCACACAAGCTCCTATTTGCCTGACTCCCATCTGCTGCATTTACGGGAACCAGTTCGTTAAGTCTGAATTGAATCCAAATAAAATGCATTTCTGATGCAAGCCCGATGATGACTGGTGCCATTCTATGCTGCATTATGTCAAATTATAGTTTGTTTGGAAAAGAGGTTACAGAGAGCCTACGTAAATGTCGCTTGCATGGAACATTGATGGAGTCAGAGTTCTGCACAGATTCAACATCCACTTTCTATAAACAACCCCCCCTTCCCCAGTTTGACTCCTATTCACCAAGACTGAGTCAAACTATTAGAACCCCTAATGAAGTAATAAATAAAATTCAAGTCAAGTTAGTAAAAGGTTTGTGGAGCTTCTCTTATAGTCATCTCTTGTGTGTGTGTGTGTTTTAAGAGAATTTAATTTTATTACCTATGCCAGTCGAGAAGTAATGTGTCCTTATAAAAATGAAACTAAGTCTAGTGTCTACAAAGGACACAAATGATATGAGGCACTCAAGAGGAAACCAGAGTATGGCTGATTTCTCTCCCTGTAACTCCCTCTTTTGAGAAGGAAGGTCATGGAATCTTAATGATTCCTGTTAGTGGAGATGGTCAAATTTGCTCTATACCCAGGTTCCACAGAGAACTGCCTACGGCTGATGCTATGGGGCTCAGAACTCCAGGGTACACTTTAGGTATTTGATCCCAGCACCACTGACACTTTTCATAGTGTCTATGGTGTAGCGTTTTGTAGCAATGAATAGCCAAAGATAAGCAGCAGAGCAAGAGTCAAAAGGCACTCATTACAAACACAAGCCAGCTTGGAAGGGCTGACTTTATTGTGGGATAAAACTCCTGGTTGCAATCTCTTTCCTTTTTTTTTTTTTTGAAAGAAGTCTCTGTTTTATGCAGAATCCTAGCACATCAATCAATCCATTAAGAAAGTAAATAAGGCAATATCTAAATAATAAATCATTTTGAATTCTATGCATGCACAAACCTTTTGATACTGAAATGACAAGAAAGGTTTATGTTCCAAGGAGGCGACAGACTCTCCTCCAATAGTTTTGCATATACGATTAAGGGGTTATGCTACACTCTGGTGCACGGCTTACGCTGGACCCCAAATGGTGAGGGCTTCTTTCTCCTTTGGTAATTGCGGAGTGTGATTCCCAGCATGGAATTGTTTGTGTGAGTGAGTGGGAGCCCGCTAGCACATGTGTGGTTGGGGAGGGGCATGCTGTTCAGGAGATACCCACCACATATCTCTGCCATCACAGACGGTGGGCAAACAGCTGCCTCCGCAGCTGAGGCCACTGTAGCTGGCTGCCCTGCTCCAGTGACTCGTCAGCACATGGCTGGTCCCTGGATGGCACCAAGCCCTGTGCAGCAGCAAAGCAGCCCCAGCTTTCCTGAGGCTGAGCAGGCGGGGACTTTGCCACCAGACACAATAAGCATGTGAAATCAGGTCTCATGAATAATTCATCCTTGGTGTCCTATGAAACAAAGAAATGGTATGTTTGCTGGGAGATAACCATGTTCTGGCATCTGTAAATCTTACTGAATTTGGAGTTGATCATGTTTCTGGTGTTGGAGAAATGTTATGTTTTGTTGTGTTTTTAAATTTTTCTAACACAAAAAGTTGGAAGTTCAACGTAGTAATTTTACAGTGGAGGTCTTCCATGACATATTGAATGGGTTATACTAATTTGGCTCATGATTTGGGAATCTAAAAAAGTAAAATCTCATTTGGTGAAAATGGATGCTAAAATGGGTTTACTGCCATAGACTATAGCAGGATACAGAGTTCTCAAAATTATTCCTTCCTTACAAGGGGAGCGGCCCACTTTCCTGGTGCATGTTTCATTGCTGTAGGCTGGAAAAGCTGCGCCACCTCCAGCACACCACAACAACATTGGGAGACTGGATCTCTCACTTTGACCATCTTTAAAAAAATGACACTTTGGTGAATTGAACCCTACATTGTTTTAGTGACCATTAAATACTCACCAGTTTAACATCAGTTAAATTGGTAATAAAATATCCACTCCCAACCTCCCACCTCCTAGTCAAGAGAGGCCACCTTCTATCCCTTGTGTAGCTGGACCCAATGCCAGGGGTTCTGAGAGCCACTGGAAAGAGTACATGCATATGCCTAAAGAATGGTTCTAGAGTGAACTGGCTGGTTCCTCAAGCTTATGTTAATTGTTATTTATAATTAGAAGCAATGCATTCATTTCATTAAATTCTTAATAATAAAATAAGATTGAGGAGTTATTCATCTTGGAAATGACTACCTGGTAAAACAGGCTCTGGCTAGGGCTGACCTTAAACCTGTCTTCTATCCACTCAAGTTTTCTCGCTGCACATTTTTTTTTTTTCATTTTTTCCCTTCTCTTTGAATGTTTGCTATTTCCTTGCCTCTTCCTAGCTTTCAGGTTACCTGGGAACTTGTGAGTTCCTCTATAGCAAGAACCATACACAATCCAGCCTGTTGGATAGAGAAAATCTGCGAGAGGCCACATTGATTTTGCAGAATGAACAAAAGGAGAAGCAGAAATGCGATAAGGTTCTGCCAATTATATGTTGGACTGAAAATACAATTTTTTTTTCTTGCTCTTGGGTGAGGTGGTTGGCAGCTGAGGTATGAACTGGCAGGTGGAAGAACTTTCAGTAAAGAAAAAATATAAGCACCTTGAGGTAGAAGTGTGTGTGTGTGTGTGTGTGTGTGAGAGAGAGAGAGAGAGAGAGAGAGTTATTATCATTTCAACCTTATGTCTGTGACTGTTATTTGAGCCCTCAGTCCTCCCGGATATGGTGATAGTCTTGCTGTGCAGTCACATAGGACCAATCTTCTTTGACTGTGCACAGTTACTAAGACTACTAAAAGAATGCTGGCTCACAAACTGCTTGGTCTTTAGAAAAGATAATACTCTTTTAGAGAGACAAAAACTAATTCAGTGTTATCGACAACTTTGGACCAGAGAGGCATCATTGGGGAAGGGGAGTGACAGACTTATACAGAAAACAAAACATAAAAAAAAACAAAACAAAATAAAGACAGATAGGGTCATAGAAGAGTGGTCATTGCCTGGTGTCTATCAGCTCCAGACATTACTGCATTATGTACTTTGCTTTTGCATGAGGTTGCAGAAGTTGCCCAGGTCCCCTCTCCTGAGTACCATTTTTGGACTCAGTCATTAACTATTCTCTTCTGAGGCAATATCAGTTAAAACATTTGTTTCCAGTACAGAAAAGCATCATTTGTAGGAATAGTACACGAATCTATGTTTCCAATTATGATATTAAAATATTTAAGGACTGTCAGGAAGAAGGAGCTATCTAATGTGAGCCATGCTAACAAATGCTAATGAGGAGAGGAAATGATAAAAGAGGAATCCACAACCTGGAAAACTGGTCAGTGTTATGAGTAACAGTTAGAATCTTTAAATCACAGATTCCTTAAATTAATGTTACCCCCCCTGGTCTTTACTACATTTGTGCTTCAGAGACATTCAGCCTCTCTGGATTATAATCTTTATCTGAAAATGCAGACGAAAGTATAAAGCTCAGAATTTATTTTTTTTAAAAAATTAGAATTAGTTCTAGCTCTAGAGTTAGATGGGAGTAAGATCAGGGCTTGGCTCCTTTCAGAAAACTGGAGATTGTTCCTCTGTGTGTAGAGTGTCCCCTACCTCCAAGGGGAAGCTTAGACAAAAATTTTTTTTTTTTTTGTGGTCCAGGTTAGTCTTGAATTTGTGGCAATCCTTTTGTGGCAATCCTTCTCTGGCCTCAGACTCTTAAGTGCTGCAATTATAGGCTGGTGCCACTAATTCTGGTTCCCTAGCATGACTCTTAAAAACGGGAAGCAAGTTCTCAGATGAGGCAAGAAGCTGCTGGCTTCTTTGTTTCCTCAGTAGTATTTCACTCGAGGCTGGCATAACAAACACCACAAGCATAGAGTTCAGTCCACACCTCTTGCTTTTCTTAGCTTTGTCTCATAGCCTTATTTATGGGTGCCTGTTAGTATAAAATCCATATCCAAGCTAAGCCTCTCTTCCACATGAAACAAATGCTCATCTGTTGTGTGGCTTCCAAAGATGATGGGAGTCATAATACTTCTCCATCACACTAAGCATTTCCTGTGTGATTGATATGGAAAATCTGAGCAATTTCCACAACACAGTTATGAGCCATCATACAGGTGCATTTAGGTTTTAATTAATCCTAAAAATGTTTTTAATAATTAGTAGCAATACCACTAATTGGCATGTAAGCTGTTCTTGTACCAGCAGGCAAACTGTAGGTTTACTTCAGCACACCCACACCCAATCAACTGAAAATTGCTTGAATGCTTATCTTATAATTACTGTGCTTAATGCTGTTTGCATTGTTTGGAAGCTTTTGTGATTAATTGATTTTCTTTTTAAACCTCAACCTGTACAAGGAACAGTGAGGATTAGTCCTTCGCTGAGTAACATCTTATTTATATTGAATTGTTTGTACACATATAAGGGAAAAATAATAGGGTTTGTTTTCACCTGTCAAACATAGTCCTTCTGTTTAAACTATGACTAGATAGTCCTGTGTAGAAATAAAAGTTGCTACCTACAAGTCTTTGATCAGTTGGCTCTGTCCTTCAAATTTCCCTGAATGACACAGTTATATTTTTTAACATTCTGGAAAGGTAACAGTACTCTGAGAATTCCGTTATTGAAGCAAATCATACAGCTGTTTCTCGAGCATCAGAATTTGATACATATTTACACCAGCCATTACATTTTGGGTCCAAAAGCCACAGATAAGAACAGGCCCAAAAAGAGAAATAAAGTTATATTACCAGTATTTCGGGTAATAGTAGGGTTAGATGATAAGCTTGTCAGTGTTTCCTTAGTAAGGAATGACAAGTAAAGTTTGATGACAAGAGTGATGAAAGGTACAAGTGTGACTTTTAAATCAGAGGTTGTTATGAATTGGTTATGAACTGTTGCTAGAGATAGAAATGGGCATGAATATTCTGCTTCTACTCATTAACTTTTCATTGTATAGGTACTGGGATTAGGATGTGCTCAGGTGTTTGATGGACAGGAATGGAAGAAAAACAAAACACACAAAACAAAACAAAACAAAAAACCTTCTAGCCAACCAAACAAAAAGGACTTTGTGGGAAAGTAGAGTTTGGGGAGTCACAAAAATGAGGTTTGACAATCTTGGTCCCATACTTAAGTAACCAGGGAGCTTTAAGAGAGTTCTTTGCAACATCACATGTGCTGTTTGACATCTGAAAAGTGAAATCCCTGGAGTTAAGATCAACTGAAATACTACTGTATGTAAGAATTTTGTACTTCCTTGGTATTTAATATTTGATGAATTTATGCTGCTATTTTAATTAGAGTAAAACTAACTCATAGCAAAGATGAGAATGAGGTATACCAACTAGTTATAAGGTCCTTTGAAGGCCAGTAACAGAAAGTCTTAGGGTAAGTTAGAATTCCAGAAAACCAGGCTTGAAAATGGAGGAAGACATGAGCACATGCCTGAGGACTTGAGTGCCAGGAACATGCCAACAGTCATGGTTAGAACTGCCAGTGAACAAACACATCCAAATCTCTGCCCTCAGTCTTACACCTTTGTTTGAAGAATGTAAAGTCATGTGAAGAGACTGGAACTCTGGGTAAAATTATTCTTTAAAAAATTATGGCATTGAGTGATCAGTAGTAGCTAAGGGTCAACAAGAAGTATGATACATAGCACCTTGTTACATGCCACATATAAGGCTGGCTTCCTGCACATGAAACCTGTGTAGTCAAAAATGGCCCATGACTCACAAAGTCCATACTGGCTTTCATACTCTGAGTCACAAGATTTTATGTTTTCATTACTGACATCAATGACTTTGCAGCTGGGTCTTGTCATATATTCAACAGTAGGGATCTACACACAACTCTGGACAAGCACAGAGGTGTGAGAATTCCAGGCTTCCTGAAAAAATCCCAAGGAAAGGGTCATTCAAAGAAGAGTAAGATGATGATGAATGGTTGCTGAGTGCAAGATGGGTGAGAGAGCTTAGGGGATTAGAATCCTTGAAGCAATAATTGCCATCATTTTCTATAATCAAATATAGTAAACATATCAGACATATTTTTTAGCTAAAAGATACCCTCTTTAAGAGCAGTAAAGCAAGAAACCTGAGATTAAAGACAGGTATAAAAAAATTCCTACACTTTTCTAGGAAGTCACAATCATCTGGTCTGTAGGAGTTGTGGGAAGAATTCCACCATAGCGAAATACGTGGGCAAGACCATGAGAAACTGGTAGTTTAGCTTTTGTTTAGCTCTGCTCTCCAACCAGGCTTCTCCTGCAGGCTCTGGAAGCATGAGGCATCCCAGTGCAGAACTCCATTCTTTGGCACCAGGCTTCCATGTCTATGGTAGCATATGCCTGAATGGAATGGTTGGAGAATGAACATGGCTGGATAGTTGCTTGCCTTGTATGATGTTAGCCTTAAAGCAACTCTGATTGTTTTCATTCAGTCTTTGATCAGCCCTTTAAATAATACAGTCTTGGGCATCTATACCAACTCTTTTCTAGGATGTGAGTTTCCTTAATATGCCTACTCTTTCAATTCTTGTTGGATTATCTCTTGTCTGTTGCTTTTGAGATAGAGTATTACTATATAATCTACACTTCATTCAAGCTTATACTGATCCTCCTGCTTTAGAGCCCTGAGTGCCAGGATTACAGACTTATACTACCATGTCTGGCTGGTGGAAGATAGATTTAAACTATTTTTTTTTTGGGGGGGGAGGGTGTCAGCAAGATGGCCTAGCATGTAAAGGAACCAGTCTCCAGGCCTGATGATTTGGGTTTGAGCTTGGGTCCCACATGGTAGAAGAGAAAGTATTGTGTTTCACAGGTTGTACTAAGGACAGAACAAATAAAATGGTTTGGTTTTGTTTTGTTTTAAGTATTTTCTTCTGTAGAGTTAAACATGCTTTCTGTGAAACACTCACCAAGTCATGTTCTGGAATGTTTAGAGTAAGCATCATTCTTCACAGAAACCCAAGCTAGATTCTCTGGTTACAGAGAATTAGTGTCCTGTTGGAATATGTTATGAGTACAGGAGATTGCTTTTGCAAATGCTATGCTTTAGGGATGGCTCGACAGCAGCCCTCTTTGGAGTTGAATAGATCTGTGTTTTGTTTCCAAGATAGTACAAGTTTTGTCTACAGATTCATTCTGCCTTCTGAACTCCATGCTCCCCCGGGAAACCTCTTCCCCATCCTCCCTGTCATTTGTTATGCTCTGGGCTTACACCCAGCTGAAGCCATTGCATGAGAGACAGAGCCAGTCACAAGTGCACTTGTGCCAGGAAGGACAGCCCAGACGTTTGCCATCTGTGTCTCAGCTCTCAGCTTTCTCTAGCTCTTTCTTAGATTGCTGTTTAGGAACACACCCATGAGCACTGACCCCACCCCACAGCGATGGGAACAATCAGCATATCACACAACACTAGATATTTGAGTGATGCTTTCTTGTGCAGTATTTCTCCAAATTTTATTGCAATTCTATTAATGATGAGCAACGGAGCATTCTTCCTCATTGTGCCCCACATGGGTATGTGGAAGACAATCTTCTCAGTAATAATCAGATCATCTAGTGTTCCAGTGACTTTTTGTGCGTTACTTTGACCAAAGGTCAGGACAACTCAGTCAGTATCCATAGGCTCCTTTCGATGCTTGACAGAGAATTAGAATTGCACAGACTTGATTATTTTATAGACAATCGCTTTGACCAGTGGCTTCTCCCATAGAAGAACTAAGTCCAGAGCATTTCTCTTCAGTGGCATGTATGCATGCTAAAACTGAAGCTGTCCTGCTATGCTTCTTGTTCTTTGGAATATCCATCTCAGAACACAGAAAGAAATAACCTCAATCTTTGCTTTTGGTGTTCTCTCTCATGTATCTCCCCTAATTTCCTTGGTACGGTTTTTCATTAATCCTTATAATTCACCAATTCATACTTTAAAAACAAAAATCAAGACTCAAAATATTTAAGAAATTATCTTCAATTCAGTCTATCCTGAGAAAATTAGCATTCAAAGTCATCTGATGTCATTTCCAAAATTCAAATTTCCAGTGAAGAACTGAGAAGGAAAGCATAATCCTGGCCCTGGCCAAATGCAACATGAAAAATGCATTTTGTCTGTGTATGCCACATTATATCCAGTGCAACCTAGTGGTCCTTTTGCTAGGTATGGAGTTTCTAAAATATTACAATGGTCATCCAGAAATTTCAGTACTTTTTTAAAAACCATTTCAAACTAAGAAGCAAGGTCATTAAAGTATGTATGGATCAATAGATGAGAACAAGAGAGAACCATAATTTCTACTAATTCTTTTTAATACTTTTGGCATTATTCTCTTTTTCTTATGGCATACATTAAAAAGACATTTATATGTAAAATGTGTTTTGGATATTTATATCCCTTTACTTATGTTACAGAAAACACTAAAAAGCTACAAATACTAAAAGTTCACCCTCAACCCCATTTACTTTTTTGATATTCACTCATGGTGCCAAATCACAGTTTATTTTGTGTTTATGTATGCCTTACTTAATAAAAGGAGGCGTGGTTGAAAAGGTGGGATGACCATATTGACAGTTCAGGTCCAGCAGATCTGTGCTGCCTATAAAGGAGCTGGTTCCTCCAAGGTCACATTTGAGGGTTTTACTAACTGAACTTGAAATGGTTGTGGCTGGTTAGAAGAGTCCTCTAAATCGCTGGAATGGAGGCACAGCTCTATTTCTGTGAGTCAACCTATTTCTGAATGTGGAGAAAATCCCAGTTGTGTTGTTACAGCAGCTAGTAAGGTGTTTGTTTATCCCCCTAGTGTTCAAATGTGCTGGTATGTGAGTACTGGAAAATTATGTCCCTTCAAGGAGATCCAGATTCCTTACTTAGCAATGGCAGGGAAAAGAAAGAAATGCCAGTGTGCACTTAAAATGACAGGTTCCCTTTATTCTTTGGGAAATGCACATCAGAACAAGCTATGAAACCATAATTCTAGTTTTAAAACACCAAACTAGCCTGTGGCCAATAGATGGATGCAACATCTGATAGGACGTCCTACATTCCAATATCTGGCTAGGAAATATTTTTGGCTTGACTTATGAATTGTGTTGTGTTTTGTTGTTGGAGTTGACTCATGGCATAGCTGCTGAGGTCTAAGTTTTGGGTCTAGGTTTTTAGGTCCAGAATTGGATGTATCATATCTTTATGCGGTGCTCTCCATGGCTCTTATGCTCTTTTCTAAGATATGAAATAACTGAAATTATAGGATTTGGTGAAGGATATGTGAGTTTATAATACATGGAGAGTCTCTTGGAGGTAGGTAGACAGAATTAAGTGTGGAGGCAGATGATATTGCCTTTAAATGATAATATAAACTATATTCAACATTTATCAATATGTGATGCTGGTGTCTAAGAAACAGCAGTTTGTTAGTATTTAGTTTTCTATGCACACCCCGATGAGAAGCACTTTGTTTTGAATAATGTCACAATAATGGCCAGGAGCTGGAGTGTATACCTAAAGAGAAACACAGCTTCAGCTCCCAAGAAAAACTCCATATCTGTTAGTTTAAAAATTAATATTAAAACTTAATTTTATGAAAGGGAGCTAAAAGGACTGGTTACCCAGTGTGAGGAAGCTGAATATCCCCGAGGACTTTGTGATCTGTGGCACACCGGTTGTAAACAGCAGAATTCTCACAATGGTTCTACCTCTGTGTGTGTGTGTGTGTGTGTGTGTGTGTGTGTGTGTGTGTGTGTGTGTGTGTATGCCTTGGACACATTCAGCTTTGGACACAAAGACACTCATAGGTAGTCCCAACAGAATTTACTGAGGTTCCTTGTTGAGACAGACATAGGACATTCAACTATGAACATGCAAGTGGTAAAATTTTCAGGGTTTTTCTCTCATATCTTGTGTCCTGCCGGTCAGTTCCCAGCATCACTTTTTCCTAGTAGTTTCATTAAATACCTTCCATGAAGATTTGGATTATCTTAAAGGTTTTCTTGTTCCATATATGACCAGACTCCGTGAAAATGGCTTTTCAATTTTACATCTGAAAACAATAAATAAAGAAAAACTCCGTCAGATTAAATAAAGACATTCACTATTGCTGTCCTGGAGCTGAATCTAAGACCCCAGGAAGGACTAAAAATTTGCAGTTC